>VWZK01009201.1:9352-34894 GCA_013396935.1 Baryphthengus martii
TCCTCCACCGCCTCCTCTGCCCGGTGCAGGTGTCCCCCCTCCTCCTCCACCGCCCCCTCTGCCCGGTGCAGGTGTCCTCCCTCCTCCTCCACCGCCCCCTCTGCCTGGTGCTGGTGTGCCACCTCTGCCTGGTGCTGGTGTCCCCCCTCCTCTGCCACCTCTGCCTGGTGCTGGTGTCCCCCCTCCTCCGCCACCTCTGCCTGGTGCTGGTGTCCCTCCACCACCACCTCCTTTGCCTGGGTTGGGGGTGCCACCTCCAGCCCCACCACCTTTGCCTGGAGTAGCACCACCACTTCCAGTGCCAGCCCAAGGCAGCACCTACCCAGCAATCCAACAGGGCTGTGGGTTTCTTCCTCCTCCATTACCATCTGGTTTATTTGCAATGGGAATGAATCAGGAGAAAGGGAGCAGGAAACATGTAATAGAGCCCTCTCGGCCAATGAAGCCTCTTTACTGGACAAGAATTCAGCTCCACAGTAAAAGGTAAGTCAGAGTTGTGAAGAAAGTGATGATTTCACTTTATGGCTGTCCTGATAGTGTCATATGTTATGAGCAAAAATCTTTATTTACTGCTAGGCAGGCCTTTGAAAGAACTTCAATGCAAATGGGATTTATTTGTAGTTGGATATGTAAATGTAGTGCCTGTTTTCTTCAAAGTGGACAAACTCCAAGTACTGTTATTTGCACATGAAAGCTCTTTGAGGGTACTGCTTTCAGCTGTCCTTTGGGGTTACAAATCACGCATTGATCAGAGGTCCAGGAGTGACTGTGCACCATTAAGCTTTCCATGAGATGGTTTTTAAGATGTCGTATTTGTTCTTCACCTCAGCTTTCAAGATAGCATTGGTGTCTCTCTAGAGCAGCTTGCAAGTTTTGATAGTGTCTTGCCTCTAGACAAATGTATGCTGAACACATTTTATCCTCCTCTTTCCTGTCTCCAGTGACCTACAATTTTTTATTTTTTTTTTCTTCATCTTATACACTCAGCAGGCAGATTCAAACTGAAATTTATTTACATGTCAGCATAAACCTATTCTGGTAGCTCTTACTTTGATATGACTTTCATATACTTGGTTTCAATTGTTGATGCTCTTTGTAAAATATTCTTTGTCGTGAAAAGAAATTTCCTTATTAATCTTTTCTTTATGTCTCTGAGTACTGATTGTAAAACTTTTCTGCTGTTATTAAATGATTAATTTCTTCTTTCTTTTCAAGTTCTTGCCACTGTCGCATTGGTGGTCTGTAGATAACTCTCTGTTTCTACTTCTCTCTGTGTCCATGTCTGTATGTTTTATAGACTATATATGGCCTGTTTATATTCCAATGTATGTAAAGTGAGCGAATATAAATGAGTCTAATCACCATTCTATCTTACCAAAATGCTGCTAGTAGAAGTTAGGCAACATCTTTTAAATTGCCACTATTTTATTTTTGTCATTCTTCCATTTATGACCTTATTTAATTTGACATTGCCCTACATAGGTCTTTTGCTTAATTTTAGAGATTCTAGTGCTTCACTTGTGTGGGAAAAAATTGAAGAGCCTTCCATAGATTATCATGAGTTTGAAGAACTTTTTTCTAAAACAGCTGTTAAAGAGAGGAAGAAACCCATTTCAGACACCATTACAAAAACAAAGACAAAACAAGTGAGTACTCATTTAATTTCAGATCTTTTCTAGATTGATTTTTACGTAAAGACAGATTTTTGCATGCAGCTGAGATACATTTTGCCTGATCTGAAATTGTTATTATATGTGCATTATATAGATATATAAGAAAAGGAGAGAATGTAGGATGATTTTTAAAGTTGTATGTGTTAAAGACTGAAGGTATCGGTTTTCATAAATTACTTTTCAACTATGTATTTTCTTAAAAATTTCTTTACTTTATAACAAAATAGAACTAAAGTAATTAGATGTATATATGATGCTTTGAAGTTGATTGCACATGTGGAAAGGGTAGTATCTAAATTATTCTGCTTAGTTTTATAAATTAAATAATGAATCACATATGAGTTACCATGACTTCAGAGAAAACTTTTGTGTAAGAACCAAAGTCCTAATGTTATACCAGTCATAACAGTTCTAAGTTTGTGTTGTGTTTATATATATATAGCGAATATGAAGTTTATGCATACAATAAATGAAAAGCACACTTGGGAAAAATCCAACATTAATCAAGCTGGTTTCTTGAAATGAAATGATGTACAATAAAATAAAAATAGGAAGCATATTTTAAAGGTAAAAATTCAAACCTTGGTGTGGTGTAATGACCTGGCTTGCCATGAGACAGAGATGTAGCAGGTTTAGTGCGCTTTGGAAGAATGAAATGTTTATGACCATGAGATTCTTAGCTATCTCGGAGCCTGGAGGTCCATTAAGCTGGCACACTAAACAACTGAAGGAGGGAGTCTTATGAAGATAAGATGGCTCTGTTTCAGCAAACTCAACAGGTGCAAACAAATCTTGAAGGCTAGAGTAATGGCAAAACTCATATCAAAGTTTACTCCCCTAAGAATGGTAATGGTATGAGTATGTTACTCAACTCTTTACCCCAATCATGCAAAATGTCACCTCAAATGAAGGGACAGACAGAACTAGGATATAAAAATTGCAAAGGGAATACACCTCTTTGCGGGGAGAAGACTGGAAAGTCCTGCAGAGATGGTCGATGGGCTGTGCTCCTCTTGCTCCACCCAAGACAGGGATGACTTCTTGGTAGGAACTGTGCCTTCAATATCCGGTACACCTTTTATTTCTGTTATCTGTTAGTGCTATAACTCAGGCCTGCACCTCCAGCTCTGTTGGCTGTTATCTGGGAATTCTTTACTCGAGCACAACTATCCTTTTGCAATTAGTGATTTTATCACCAGGCAATTCTGAGCCTATCTACCAATTTAATAAATAAAACCTATTTGCTTAACTTTTAGACTGTATCAGTGCAAGTCCTTAACCAGACTCTGAAACAGGGAACGGCCATTTCAGCAGGAGCCCCATAACCGGGCTCTGAGACAGACACAAGTGTGTCGGCTGCAAGCCCCTCAGCTGAGGCCCTGAGACAGGGCTCTCACACATACCTGAGACTTTGCAAAACTGCTCAGAAGCCCTTGGGCTCTGTCAGGCAAATGTCTCACTCCCACCTCTAACACGACACCTGGGGTAAAATAATTGAATCTGAATATTTATGTGACTAGAGAACTGTAATCTTCTTGGTGTCTGTGTGAAAATCAAATTGTGGTGATAAGAAATTTTTAATTAATCTTTCAGGCTATAGAGGAGGATGTTCTTGTGTGGAATCCTAAACAGTAGTTAAAGTCCTTATTTTTGTCTTCACATCACATACTTAATTCAGGATTAGGCTGTTCTTTCCATCATCTTCTAACATACAGGTTAATGCTATAGAAGATTTTTTTCCACATATATGTGGAAATGTAGTGGGTATGTAGTGGGACTCTTCAAAATCTCCATGCAGAAGATCTTATATTTGAACATAATCTCTTCATCCACTAGTTCTGGAAATCTTGCCCCTACAAACACACTGGTTAACAATATAAACACGCAGGTGGGCAACCTGCTGTAGGCAACAGAACTAATAGTGTAGTTGGGGTGATTATCCCAAGGTGTTGGATAAAACCTTTACCTAGAGGTTTGGGCAGGACAGTGCAACCACAATCGTGTGGCTGTTCACCAGGTACCTGTGTGCTGTACTAACTAGGACAGCAGGAAAGGTAACAGTGCCGCTACTATCTTGCTGTCCTGCAACAAATCTGTAAAGTGCAAGACCTTTGCTCTTCTTCCCTCCTTCTAGAAAAAGCCCCTTTTTATGGTTGTTGTTATTAACTAAATTAGCACAATAGCTAAGTAAAACCAGGAGTGATGCTTTGCCTATGAACTGTTAGTCCATTTGCATGAAGTTGCATGAAGTTTGGTGATGCATATCTCTAAACAGAGTAGAAACGATGACTATAATGTAAACAGTGGTTAAAGACAGATAGCAATTATGAATAAACATTAGATGTGGATTTTAATACTAAGGGTAATTACTTTTCTTGCAATGGCAAAAATTTAGATACATTGTCAATAAATGCATACAATGCAGATAAAACTAAATGAAAATGACTGATTGTTCTTAATTTCTTTGAAAAGGACCATTATTTATGACAAAAATTTCCACACAGATGCTTAAGGCAAGCTATATAGGTGGTGTCATCTAGAAGGAACATTCCTGTGGACCACCTGAATTGACAGACAAGAATCCCCTGTGTGATTCTCTGGTGATCAAACAAATGTACTGCTCTCCAAATTGAACAAAATTGCCTAATGGAGAAGTCTGGTTTGTTGAATTGTAGTATCTGGGGGGAAAATATAACCAGACAGGTAATCACAGTCCTTCATTAGAACTGCAATTGGAGCTATCATTTATTGCAGATATCAAAGTTAAATGTTCATGTGTGCAAATCTATTTTGGGCTTTTCATAGTATTGACATGAGACAATTGAAGCAGAACAGCTTCACAAATATATTCTATGTACACCCTCTCAGCAGTTTGGAATGCAGGCCTTCATTTCTGAAGTTCTCTTCATTTATATCGCAGTAAACACTTGGGTAATGAAGTCCATCAATGTTTAGCAGGAGAAACAGTTATCTGGGGAAAGCACGGCTGTAATTCCACAAGTATGTTTTTCTAGGAAGTACCAAGTGCTGTTTAAGTGGTTACTGACTTACAAGGCTTCTATGATAGTTACGGGTGTTGTAAAGATCTTACAAATGGTGTTTCTGTAGTGGTTTTCAAAGGGACATGTTATGCGAAGCAGATGTGTTCCGTCACCTGTTGAGCTATGGGGGAGCATTTTGCAGAACAGAACTAGGACCCACAAAATTCACTCTGCTACTTTCTAGAAACGCTCTAGTCTGGCAATGGGGTTTCCTCCTTCACTGATGAGTGGATATATTGCTTAGAGGGATTGGGTGTAAAGTATTAGCTACACTGGAAATAGTCAGGAAAAAAATGCCCAGTTAACTTTCAAATGCATAAAATATTTGATATTTTACATAAACATCTGATTTTGATAAAATGATGTTTTTATTGTAAGCTGAAATAAAAATGTATTTACAGAGGAGGCCTCATGGTGGGGTGGGGGGAAAATTCTAGCTGATCTGAAGAAAGATTTGATAGTTTTGGGATGTTGTAGTTGGTGAAACTGATTATTTTGGAGTATGCTGCTGTTTTGCACACAGTGCTCTTTATGCTATATGCCATAGAATACAAGCATATATTTGCTTGTGTGTATAAATAGAGACATACATGATATATATAAGAAATATAATTATTTCTAAATGGTTACCCCTTTTTAAGTGGTCAAATTACCTGTATTGTTGTGGGTTGTTCTGGGTTTTTGGGAGTTATCGATTGAGTTAATTTCACCCTACTCAAGTATTGGTTCTAATTATTTTTATCTTGGCATAATCATATAAATCAATAATGCTTAAAAAAATAGATCTATATTACATCTAGCACTTACTGAAGGCCACATTAAAATCAATTTCAGAGCTATAAAGAAAGAGAAAGAAATAAAGCTTTAATATTTATTTGTGAATGCAGGTGATTTTATTCTTGTTATAGCAAAAGCTGTGATTTATTTTGCTGTGTTAATATATATATATATATGTCAAATTCTCAGCTGCTGTAAATGTGTGCAGGCTCACTCAATAAGAATGCCTACTAAATCTTCAAAGGAAGTCTTTTATGGGCTATATTATAGGTGGGGCTGCCACTGCTACCTATTAAAGTGTCTGGCTTCTATTATAAGTCCCTCTTGTTATAACTTTGCCAAAAATTAGCTCCTTAGGCTGCAAGTTTTGTTGGATTTTTTTTTTTTTCCCCTCACATTGGGTGTCTCCTTCATTTTGCCAATGTTAAGAAAGAAAACAAAGTCTGGTTTTGCTCATGGCCACATAGTTTTATAAACTAGAAATATGGAAAACTCTATCAAATATATGTCTTGTTAGTCGTGTTAAATTTTGCCACTCTACAAGCTATAACTCAGTACTTTTTGTCTGAGGAGAAAAAGTAAGGATTCTGAAGATGTTTTCCTACCCTTGTACTGGCAGGTTTGAAAACAAGAGGAGAAAGTTAAAGGAAGATTAAGATGAGTAACTGGGGAGAAAGTGAAGAATTGAGATCTGGCAGGTGGCAATATAAAGCATAATAGGCCTGATTCTGTGTCACCTCTTACTCTGCCTAAAGTAATTCCTCTCAACTTGTAAGCCTGGGATATTCTTGACCTCGATGTTCCTTTCAGCAAATAGTGGATCTCACCAAACCTATGGTATTTTACCCAAGCAAAGGGAGAAAGCTTGCTCTTGGAGTGACTTCTTCAGCCATGACATATAGTTACAATACTAGTTTTAGTTATACGACTGGATAGTATTTTTCATAGGGCCCTTTCCATAGCTAGCATGAACTGTGTGGAGTGAGCACAGTTCATAATGACTACTTAGGAAAAGAAGCCATTACCAGACTAAGAAATGCTTTTATCAGTTGTTCTAGCACTTAAAAAACATGTAGTCAGTGAAACAGGAAGAAAAAGGATAGTCTTACGATTAATGGCACCTACTCAGAAATGTCAGTAAATACAACATTAAAAATGTACTTACATGGCAAACGCTGGTCTGTGTGCGCTGAAGGGGTTCGGTGGAAAAACGGTGCACAATCAGGAAATCTTGACATCTCTGTCAGCATAAGTCCATCGAAGGGAGTGAGCTGACTTGCATAGATTGCTTTCTTAACTTTTGAACAGTCATTATAGAAGCCTGACTGATAATAGTCTAACTGTATTATGTGGAAAATAATATACATTCAACTGCAATGAACTTTTCAAGATAAGACTGTGTGTTTATAATCTATCATTTAAAAATATTAAAATGTTAAAGATACTCTCATATGGAAAGTCCACAATTAATCTATTAACATTAAGATTTTAGTCTCTCCCTTTCACCTCAGAAAATAAACAGGTTACTAAAGTTTCATTCTGTTTCAAAAGCCTTAGATGCAAACAAGATGTGGCAAAAAAACTGTTTAGTTAATGATTTCAATATTTTTGAATTTTTGAGTTGAACATAGAGAAGCTGTAGTAATAAAATACCTCTAGAAATAAAATGCCACATAAAATTAGTATAAATTGATAAATAAGGTAAATGCCATATTGAGTTAACAGATAAAAGTCTGTATTCATTAACAAAGTAATAATAAAAATAATAATCATTAAAAGTATTCATTAGCAAGAATGACATAAAGGGAAAAACAATTTTCTGAAAAGGAGCGTTTATTCCCTCCACAAACAGAGGAGGCACTGTCTTAAGGAGCTTTCTGTATCCACACTTACTGGTCTATCTGTATCGATGGCACAACCATTTGCTGTGATTTTATGTACTCTACAGAGATACAGTTAGGGTTGTGGTTCTGCTGCTCCCACAGATAGGAATTTTAGAGGACTTGACTGGTGCATTGTTTTTATTCATCTAAGCAAATAATTAACAATGTCATGATGTTATTTATTAAATTAAGTAGTACCTTGCTTATTTGCTTTGTAAGAACAATTCATTTTGTGAGATTACGTATGAATGTGATCTCTGTTTTCACCTCTCATTCTCTTCTTTACATGACTTATTGCATGTTTTGTTGTCATGTTATTTGTTTTGTAACTATCTACAAACTTCTCTCCGTTGCAAACACAGTTATACCTTCCTGCATCTATATATCAAACCTGTTCAGGCTTCCCAGACTGATATCCACTATTAACCACATACACTTCTGATCTTTGTTTTGTTCCTGCTTTCTTTTCTTTGGGTTGTGTATTTGCAAGTTTAAAAACAAACAGGTGAACTTGGCATCCGACAGTCTTGTAAGCTTGTCACATGACCTGAGAGTTCTTAGAGCCTTTTCTACTTTGTTCATCTGTCCTCACTAGCACTGAAAGGTTCTGCTGCTGTAACGACCTTTCTAGATCCTGCTGCTGCTTACAGATTCCGTATGAGTGAGAAAGGTTGTGTTTGTTTCTTAACCAGAGAAGCCACATAGAGTGTCTGACAACGGCCTCATCGTGTTTCTCTGTGCTCCAAAAGACCACTGCAGGGGAAAGTCTTACTGAAAGTTTGTTCAAATAGAGAGAAAAATGGGCTTTGGGTTGGAGTGAGTGAGCTGCAGCTGTTCTGTAAGATTGAAAGCTGCATTTTTAAAAAACATAACCTACATCTTGAAACATGGCTGAAAGACAACTGTGTCTCTTCTGTACCTTATGCTGCCAAGTAGAGGCATCTTACT
Organism: Baryphthengus martii; assembly: GCA_013396935.1. NCBI lineage: Eukaryota > Metazoa > Chordata > Aves > Coraciiformes > Momotidae > Baryphthengus > Baryphthengus martii. Next base: position 17,675 of record VWZK01009201.1, read on the forward strand.
TACAGGCATCTTTCCAGAGAGGCTGCCAATCTCACATTTCCATAGCCAGTCGTTCTACATCTTATAAATACTTTCTCCTCCATCTCTCCATGGTTCTTCTGACTGTCTTATACTGCAAGGGCTTAGTGCATTGGATATTGTAGCATTGGATGACATCAAGGAAAGAAGAAAATATAGAGATGGTAATATACCTTTCTTCTCCTAACTCTCTGTCCACATTGATTTTGCTAAGGATGAAAGAAGCAACACTTTTTAGTACCGCAGTTTTAAAATCTGATAAAGAAAACTCAGGTTGCTTCAGAACTAGATGTACATATGGACTGAATGTGCTTCACCTAGAAATTATGGTTTAGTAGTGTTCATAGTGATTTAATAAAAAAAGCAAAACACCATCTAACTTATATGTGAATGCACTTGTCTGTATTACTGTAAGATCCTAACTGATTTAAACAGATTTTTATTGCCAGCAAGAAAATCAAGGTTTTAAAATTATGGTTTTAATTTTAGAGAAGTACCGATTTTGCATATTTTTCCTTATGACTATATTTTTTTTTTTACTTTGTACCCACTTCCATACAAACACCAAGAACAAATAAGTTGTTATGTTCATTTGGAGTAAGTACAGTGAATATTGTCCTACTTTTAATTGTAACCATATGCTCCACTATAAAAGCGGGAGCACTAAAGATTTTTACAGCATGGGTTTTGGATTTGTTGTTTTTGTTGGGTTGGTTTTGTTTTTTTGTTTTTTATTCTTGATATCTCCTACTAGATATCATAGTGGGCTCTTGCCTTTCCTTGGGAGTTTTGTGGTTTGGGGATTTTTTTTTATTGCTTTTTTTACTCTTTCTTAAGCCTCCCTCCTCTCCTCCTATGTCTGTCTCCTTGATTTGATATGCTTTTTACAAAATAACTAAGACTGTTAATTTCAAACGTATTTGGGCATACAGTATGTTTTGCAAGAGTTCGTAAAAAAAATGCGTGCAATGGCTTGGCTAATTTGAGTATTCACTGACAAGATTGTTCATAGCAGTTGGACTGATCACTTTCCAAAACCACCTGCTGAGCACATTGCAGACCTTGCATAAAAATTCTGGATTTTATGAAGTTTCTAAGGAAATTTTAGCCTTTGAGTGTTTGATGGTTTTGGTTTGCTAGATTTTTTTATTTTTTTTTTAAGGAGTTTATATTTAACATCTGCATCTGTAGCATTTGTATTACTAAACCATAGAGACATTACGAGTTACAAACGTAAGACCTGAATACAGAAGCTAGACTTTAAGTACCTTGACCCTTTAGCTGATGGAAGAAAGGAAAACTGTAATTGTGGTACATGACAATGAGCTAGACTCTCAGCAGAGCTTTACGTATGGAAAAATAAAATCCTTGTGACCTATTTTTAAACTAAAGAATTTAAACTTTGTTATTTATTTCTTTCCCTTACTCCAGTCCTTAAAGTTAGAATATTGTTATTTATTATTAGGGAATATTTTACTATTTTCTCAGCCTTCTGTTGAGGAACACAATGCTTATCTAAGTTACTACTGCATATCTGAATCCAAGCAATCTAAGTATTTTTTTCATCTAATGTCATAAATGAGGAATATTAACTGGGGTAGCAATCTCTTAGTAAAAGTTTGCTTCTGCAGGAATAGGTTTGTGATAGTTATTTCAAACAATATTATTTAGTGATAAAACAACATAAAAAGGCATGAACTGTTTTTCATCGCTGTCATTTGAAGCTTTATTTATGAAAGCACAGTAGGATAATAGACAAAATGAAAGAAAAGTAAATATTATGTTTAATCTTCACCCTTAAGCATAAACTTACAGCATCCACAAACTGGCAGACACGGCTGCTTGGCTGCACTAATTTGCATAACATGTTAACAGCTTGCATCTACTAATATATGACACGGGATTTTGAAACCTTGGGTGTCTCTCTATAGATTATGAGGATCTTTGGCAGAGCAAGTAACCAGGTAGCTTGCAGATGGGATGCCAAGTTTGATTAGGGTAGATGACAAGTGTGCTTAAAATTATGCTTTATGATTGGTGTTCTACGAGTTCAGTTAAATCATTATGTGCCATCAGCACAGATAAATGGTTAGACAAGCCAGAACTGGGTATTGGTTTGGGGGGTTTGGTTTTCTTTTTGTAAGTATTAAGTAGAAATGGTCGATCTCCGATTGTACCAAAATGGCCCCACTACTTGAAGTAGTCTCTGTTTCCACTCTCACAAATGCCGTTACTAGCCAGAAGTTGCTTCTGGATTTATCTTTAAAAACCCCAAATAAACCACACACACAACTCCCCCCACTCGTAAGAACATAATATTATGCTGTTGTATACCCTTGTTATCTTACTGACATACATGAAAGATACGATGGGTCTAGTTCTGTGATTTCCAGATGTAAAATTGACACACACTTGAATCCACAGAAAAGATCCATTGTCACAATGCCTAGTGAGAAGTTGGCTGTATTACTGCCCTGATCCTGTCTCTTAACATCTTGTTTGGAACTTTGAGGTTTCTGCATCATCTCTGCAACAGTTAGAAGTTATAAGCCTTTGTACAGTGGAGTTTCCTGTATGTGACTTTTTGTAAGATACAGTAGTTTTTCTTAATCAGTAAAAGCCTTGGGATAATTTTGCTTAATGCTGACAGTCAAAATCAGAACCAGAGAGCAAGAAACATTGCAAAATTCCATGCATTAACTAAATATTATTCTGGAAAAAGGGAATCTTCATATTTGTGCTTTGAGGTTCTCATCAAACATGTGTCTTTGATTACCTTTCACTAAATACCTCTTTGACTGTTTTTGCTTGTGTTAAACAATCGGGAATAAATTTGGCATGTAGTTTGTTTACTGCTTAACAATGAGGGCCACTCAACAACTAGAAAGTTTGTCCTAGACTTCAGGCTTCAGATAATATCTCTAGCTTCCTTTTTATTTATTTTTTAAAAAAAAAATTCTTTAAAACAGAGTTCCAGAATTCAACCTAAAAAAGGGCTGTGTATTGTGTCTGAGGCTTTAGATCTTGTAGAGATTGGATTTATCAAACTTTTGTTGTTCCGCCTTTGAATGGCGTCACTTGTCTGTAGCCTGTAGGCCCCGACTGTGCAGCTGATTTATTTTATTGTTTTATTTTTAAATGTGGGAATTGCTTTAGGCATTTATGCTAATATCCATATTTTCTGAGTTAGTATTGTATTGTTATAGCCATTCTATTGGGGGAAACTATAGTATTCATGCAATAGACTGAAATGAGAATGAAATGAATAATAGAAATTAGTGTAAAAGTTGACATAAAACCTACATTTTAAATAAAGCCAGACAAAACTGGTAGCTGCTACATAAAAACACTTTATCTGTTGCTTTTCTGCACCAATTCACCTGACAGTCATGCTCTTCAGTACTCTTTCAATGTCATTGTGGTTCAGAACTTTGGCAGCAAAGACAACTTACTTACTTACAGTGACCTCTTTTTTTTTTTTTTTTTTTAAACATGCTTACCCTTCCCCAATCACTGACCAATGTGGCTTTCAAGTAAATAATTATTCTTTTGTCCATCCACTCACTTTCAGAAAAACCAGGTACTTTTTTTCTGCTGACTTTTAGGCCAGATTTCTTTTACAGCCCAGGACTTGAAGGGATTTACTAGGCCACTAAATCTGGTCCTATAGACTTGACAGGAATCATGATCTCTAAGAAATGATGTCCAAGCCTGCATCATAACATAATTTATTTGCTTCTTTTTTCTCTAGTGTTGGTTCCTTTGCTGTATTTCTGGACAGGATTGTGATAGCTCTCTGAACTTTAGATTGCTGATGGGTGGTGGAAACAGCGATTTCACAATTTGAAGTGAATACAGCAGTATATGGATGCTGACACTATTAGAAGTGGGGAAAGTACTAAGAACAGGCTCTTGTTCTTTGGATCCTCAAGAGAGAACAGTGTAGTTCTGCTCCCTTAGGAAAGGTCAAATAGTAGTTCCTTCCTCGACCCTAGGTACATTCACATCTGAATGCAGTCGTAACATCGGTTTTGGGAAGACAAAATAACAAAGCTATTTTACTCTTTGTTTTCTTCTTTCATTTTATTCTACTCCTGGCCAGCATAGCAGCCTGCATCAATTCCACATCTACTGTTTTTTTTTGTTTGTTTTTTTTGTTTTGGTTTTTTTTTTCAGAATGTGAATGACAAGAAATATACACGCTCCAGTGAGCTATTGCCATGTGGTGTAACCATTGTTATTTCCTCGTAGAAAAAAGAGCTTGTTAAAAATAAGGCAACAAAGGACTCCCTCTGTATGTTGATGACAAGCAGCAACCTTAAGTTGTTCTGTTATTGTGAGATATATTATACTGTAGCCATAGCGATAATGACAGGGGCTGGAATCAACAGTTTCCCCAACATTTTCCATACCAAACTCACTTTTGTCGGTGTTACTGGAGTGGACAGCTTTAGGAAGTTTTTGAACTTTCGTGTAACGTTGCTATGAGCAACCTGACCTAGTTGGAGATGTCCCTGTTCACTGCAGGGGAGGTTGGACTAGATAACCTTTAAAGATCCCTTCCAATTCAAACCGTTCTATGATACTAGGATACCACATTGTTTCTTTGTGTTGCTACCTTTTCTGGAAATAAGGTTTGGTAGCAACCTCAGTTAAAGAGTTTTTGTTCTTTTTGAAATTTTTTATCCACTTTTTTTTTTTTTTTTCTGATCAAGTGAAAGATGGTCTTTTGGTTGTTATTGGAGAGGTACATTGCAACACAGTTGTTAGAAAGACTTGATCCATAGCTTGCTGCCCAAGATCTGTTTCATTTTGTAAAACTTTTGAAGCTACAAAAAAAGTAAGCAGACAATAACATCTTTTCAAAACAAGAAAATCTCATATTGTTTGTCCCAACTTTGTCTCAGTTCCAGGCTTAAATGAGATTTCTGTTCCATTTAAAAAACATTTAGGGTGATTATAGCCTATTAGAAGGATAGTTCAGGATATCCTAAATATGTTTTTCTGAATTACATTAGTTTTCCCTTTGAATTCAGAAAATCTATCATATTCAATCTCAATCCATTTAACTTCTGTTTTAAATTCCCAATAATATATTACATGGATTAGACAACTGCATAAGAATTTCCTGCTAATTTCTGAGAGATTATGTCAATAGCTACACCTTGAATTTAAGCTTTTAACCTTGTGAGTGATAGTTACAACCTATTTGGTTTCTGAAGTTAAAATTTTCATTTTTGTGAGAAGAATGCTACATTTTCATTTCATTGTAGCTAGTTAGGAATCTGAGAAAATGAAGGTGAAATACCTTCATAATTGATGGTTATGAAAGTTCAACTGGAAAAAAAACCTCGAAACTAACTGTAACAATTGGCCAGCCAACAACATCCTCAGAAAATCTATATTGCAAGCACCACCAGTTTCTCATTTCCTTTCCTAAGCAGTCCCAGTGGCAGAGTTCTGGGTCAGGCTTTCACTATTCTCTTCAGCTACTGCTCAAACATCAATGTACAAACCTGTGTCTGAAAGCTTAAGTGAATCAGTCGACCACAGGGAAAACATCTGGTGGGTACTTCTAAGGGTTTTTTTTAAGACGTGAATTGGATCATGACAGTCTTTACTCTGGCTGAGATAGTTCTACTTTTTCTAATCTCATTTATACTACCTACTGTCTACATAATTTTGCCGGATATTACAACACCCTGGTGCTATGATAGGAATTGTGTAACTTGAAAAAGATATACATATATGCTTCCTGACTTCAATATAAAAAAAACCCTTGAATTTACAATTCTAATAATCTGCTTTTCTTCTTTCCTCCAAATGACTCACAAAGGTTTTCTTCAGTGAGTTTAGTACAGTGTAATACTCAACAACCTGAGTAGATTACGTAGATGGAAGAGGTTAACATTTAATGTTTGTAGCCCTGCACTGAAAGGTAGTTCATTGAGAATCCTGTCATTTTACAGATAAGGGTCCTTTCCTGGCATTACTTGCTTCTCATACCAATGATATAAAATTTACACTAAGCTGAATTCAAAAAGCTTAGAGCCTTGTGGAAGACAGTCTGTGAATTACTTGGTGCTTTTGTTCTTGCAAAGCAAATATGTATGAAAGTGTATTTTAGTGGCTAATTTTAAACTCCTAAAGCAAAACATTTTGATGGCTTGGTTTTTATTTTTTTTTGTTTACTTAAAACACAAAAGGTCTCAAAGCTTTTTTTTTTTGTTTCCTAAAAGTGATCAAAGAAAATCCCAATATGTATGCAGTTATTTTGCTTTTTAAATAAAATTCATATTGGCGTCTACTACGTCAAACACACAAATAAAATACGAATTCTCACAGTTTTAGCTTGCATCCAAGATGGAAATCGTTGTGTGGTTTTGGAAATGAAAGCAATTCCAAGATAGACACAGTTGGAATTTTTTTTATATGACAGCCTGTTTCATGCACTTAGTAACATCAGTGTGAAGTTGAAAGTGCACCCCAATGAACGAGGAAGTCTAGGGGAACTTCTATGGTGACTCTTTTAGGATTAACACTGAACTAAGTGACATAGTCACACTTTTTACAGTTATGATGGACTTATGCAGCAGAAGCAAACAAAAAAATAATAAAATTACTCATTTTCAGGTGTGTATATACACTACAAGGTACTATTTCTTGAATTTGTCATTAGTAATGTGAAATATCTTGTACAGTTTCCTAAAGATTAATACTAATAGTTGAATTTCTTTTGGCAGGTTGTCAAGTTGTTAAGCAACAAAAGATCCCAAGCTGTTGGAATATTAATGTCTAGCCTTCACTTAGACATGAGAGACATTCAACATGGTAAGTGAAATATGTATTTTTAATTCTAGCTCAGATCATGTCATTAGTAATCTGGAAATGCTAATTATTTCTATCTTTTGATTAATTAGAGGCTTTTTTTACACTATTATTCTGAAAATAGCTTGTTCTGGCATTTATTTACCCCTTTCTAGTAACATATTCCCTTGTCCTCTATAGAAGACAAAAGTGTTTGCAGATTTGCCATTCATAGTTTTTGGCATCAGTCATATAAGTGACAGAAAATATAGACACTTTGATTTTGATCTGTCTGAAGAAGAAAGTGTGGTGTATTGTTTATTTTAATTCAGATATCCTTAAGACATATCCAGAAAATTGGATTATATCATTTACTTTTTTGCTATATAAAATAGTTCCTATATATGGGTTAGCACAAACTGTGGAGTTCTTTCATCTTCGACAGTTTTTTTTATAAAGGACGTTCTTTTGGGGGAGTGTAATACTTTTCATTTATGCTAAGAGACAGTAGTGCAAAAAGGTGAAAAGTGGAATTACATTTATATTCAAAGCATCACTTATGCTTCCCAGAGGCTTTGGTTAGATTTGAAGCAGATTGAATTATCCTGCGAAGTGCCAGCCTATCTATTAAATAAATGTGGTTTCAAGTGTAACACAGACTTCATAAATCACAAAAACATCTTGTGAACTTTCTAGGCTACGTATTTACAGCCATACATTCAGTTTACTATGATTTACTTATTTTGTGAAACTATTCGTAAATAGGACAAATTTCTGAGCATTCCCTCAGCTAGTGAGTAATTCTTAATCACAGATTTAAGTTTTTATTAAACTGTTTTGATGGTTACTAGACTTCCTCAAGTTGAAGCACTTAAGATGGTAGTCATAGAGCAAGGCGCCAGTACTGGCGCCAAGAGGTACTTGGTATTTCCAAAGCTGGCAGATGTAGTTCAGTTAAGTCATAGAGCAAAATCTGAAAACAATGATATGGTCCTTTCCTTCAGTCAAATATTCAACTTGGTTTCAGTTAATAATGAGAACCTTATGAACAAAGGAGTCCGCCTAACATCTGTGTCTGTGGTAAAGCCAACACAAGTTCATTGAAAATTTGCTTGCTTAACATGCAACACTAACAATAACATGGCATGAATGTCAGTAGTTGAAGGGGTCAAACAATATTATGCTTAACCTTTATCCTATTACAATATTAAGCACACGTGATCATCGAAGAGCTGCGTGCAGATTTTGTGTATTCCTCTTTCTATAGCTGTTTTATAAAACTAAACGTCTTTGCAAAGGGGGATTTAATAGTGCTCTTATTCCTCTGGTTTGCGGAAGTGATTGAAGAAACATGAAAGAACTTTTGTCTAATATGGGAATTTGCAAAAATTGTTGGAAGATATTGGTGTTAAAAATGTTTGGGTTTTATGTTCTTAAAAAAAAAAAAAAAAGACATGAAGGAAAAGTGGTGAGGAGCAGCAAGGAAATTTGCATGGTGGGGACAAGGAAAACAGTGGAGACATCTCACCAAGAAGTATTTCTGGCATCAATCACTCTATGCAGAGTTCTCTGAGTGATCTAACCACAGAGCCTGTGGAGAAATGATAAAATCACAAGCCCAAGTATTTAGCTTCACTTGTGCGCTCTTTTTACTTGTTTGTTAAAATGTAAGGGTTTTACATATTTTTGAGTTTTATAGCTTACTGGTTTATCTGCTGCAATTTGAATGCACTAACAAGAAGGTACTATCAAAAAATTAAATAATGTTAAAGAGGGCCTGCATTAGCAAAATAGGTAGTTGCTATATTTGTATCTTTATTTATTAAGATTTAAGAGACTTGACAATAACTACAGCAAAAAAAACTTGATCAGCGTTCTTTGTCCCCTCGGCCAGGGTTTTAGTGGTGGTCTTGAGTTTTTGCCACGTTTAATGTACAGTAACGTACACTTACCCATATCTCACTCAGTACAACATGAGTAATGTTTTTTCTTAAATTGGAAAGACACTCAAAGAAATTTTTTTCCCCCCCTACAGTGACAATTCGTGATACTAGGCAACTTTCTTTTTAGGCTTTCTTGTAAATATTCCCTGTATAACATGCGAACATAACTGTGGGATGTAGTGTTTGTACAAATTTCAGAAAAAATTGTCATTTTAAAAATTTATTTTTTATTGATGGCTGTAGAGAAACATACAGAGAGAGAGGAGCTCTCAGCGCAGTGTGGTATTCAGTTCATTTCTTGATTTGAGTGCTATTGTGGTTTATTTTTCTAATAATTTAGCCAAATTTCAAAGTGTTTGGTATTAATTCACCTAATTTAGGAGATTAGGGGAATTAATTTAGGATTTCAAGATAGAATTCATGTTGTGTTTAACTGGAGAGCTTAAAATAACTTAACCTGGACAAATATTATATGTAATGTCTTGTGAGTTTGTGTGTGTTTGGAGTTTATTGGTGTATTTTTGTTTGGTTTTTTTTACGATATAAAACAAAGGTGAAATAATGTTTGCAAGAAACAAATCCCTGACAAATCATGGTTTTGGAAACTTGAAAATTTGAATATTTTATGATACTCTGTTAACTAATCTTGCACACTTAGGTACTTTTTCACGCATGTGTGATCAGATGGCGTTTAATGGAAGGTCTCAGTGTATTATAATATACGCTAAATAGCTTTCTCTGATGGTGATATCCTTGTGTCTTCTTGTAGAATTGCATTTGTCTGCTTCTGATCTTGAAATAGTTTTAGTAAGACAAACTCCCAAACCCTGGCTGCTTTTAAAATATTTTTACAGCACATTTGTACTAAAGTCTAGTATGTCTTTCTAGTAGTGCCTTAAAGTAGGGTAGGTTGATTTTTGTTGTTGTTGTGGGGTTGTGGTAGTGGTGGTGTTTTTTAGTAGATTCTAATTGCTAACAGAACTCCCAACAATTTTATGCAGTCTAGGCTAGAACTGTAAGAAATGTTGGTGTCTTCAGTTGCAGAGCAATTTCTCTGTTATTAGTGTGAAAATGAGTCCTCCTCTCATGGTTTCTCTGGTTTCACACAAGCTTTTCCTGTCGCCTGTTTTTTACAATCATCTATCTACTATACAAAACACTTTATCCAGGCATTTTGCTTACTTTTTTGTTTTTGCTATACTGCAAATATCCTTTATCCAATATTACGTTCCCACTGGAAATATAGCTGTATTTGGCTGTGTTTAAAGCATTTTTTATATATTTTTCCTTTATATCTCAGGTTTCCTTCCTAGAGAAAATACTTTGATTTTAACATTAGTCTCTTGGGTTTTTTTCATAACATTTCAGAGATGCAATGTGTATTTAAGTTAGAAATACAACGAGATTCTAGTTAACTGCATGTAGTAAGCTATGATGAACACCCTCTACTTCAATACGTAATTGCATATTAAGCCTGTGTCTGCGTTTAGGGACCATGTCTCTTATACAAGATCTCTTTTAATAAAGTGGTTTTTCAGCACAATTGAAATTGTAACTATGCTGCAGAGAACATGATTGTCAGTGGATAAATATTGCATTTACTACACAGTCAGATTTAGATCTAATATTTATTTCCCAAATGGAAATTAACCTTTTGTGCACCAAAACCATCTTAGTCCGAGCATGACCTGAGAATATTGTAAATATTGAAAGCAGAAAAACAGCATATGCGATTCTCTGTCTTTTGAAGTTGCCTGTAATAGTTTCCAATTCAGTAACTTTCCCTTAACAGGGCTTGTATTTTCAGGCACTGTGTTACCTCTAGCATGGCTGCAATACTCTATGCTACTTTGCGTAGCAACCTTGTGGTTGCCCTGGCTCTGTTGGAAGTAGTTTGGAGAGTTCTGTCTCTGAATTTTGGACCGCTTTTCTCATATCCTCACTTAAGAAGGAATTTCCGCCCCCTAGCCCCCCGGTAAATTTTAGAATTTGATGGAGCTACCTGTCCTGCTACGATAATTGAAAAAACACCACAGCAAACAAATTGCGTATGGATGACCAAGGCTCTTTTTATTACAGCACTCAACTCATTATTGGTCAGTGGATACTAGAAAAGGAGATTATATAAAAGAATGTAGTAGGAAAAATATTTATAGAAAGCATGCACAGATTCACCTAACAGCTGGTAAACCCAACCCTTTAATCTGTATTTTAGATTATTTTATTGAAAGTTGTATTTGTGGCAGAGCTTGCTCTACTAACAGAAGTACAACTTTGAACAGACAGAACTTAAGCCCTGAATTCAAGACAGATGTGCAGGAAGTGAACATATTTTAATTGTTAGTGGGAAAAATAAATGTTTATTCTTTAGTATTTGGCTTTTAGTGACAAAAGAGCATGACAAAATCTTGGGTTTGTTTTCTTCCTTGGCTGCTCACACTGAGACTTAGAAATGATGAGCTAGGAGAGACTTTGTGAAAGGTTAACTGAATGATTTTACTGGAGGAGGAGGATAAAGTGTCCGTTACACTACATTATTTAAATGTTCTGTGCAGGATTTCTTCACATGTTGGAGTATCACATAGTCTCAATGGTCGTAGGTACAAGAGAGGCTTTAAAAACAATCAGAAAAGAGTGACTCAACATCTGCAAAATGAGACTCATTATTGGTTTAGCTTATGGAAGGTGTAGAGGTGATGTGAGCATTATTTAGCCTAATAACAATGTGTGTGTATAAGCATAATCATTTGAAAGTCATAATACTGAAATATATGTCAACAATGAGTATCTCCCCAAAAGATATTTTACTCTTCAAACAAGTTATGAGGACAAAACAATGCATGGTGGATCAACTTCTTTGGACATTGTTATACTGGAAGGTAAACCAGGTGCCCCAAAAAGTTATTTCAGTCCATTTAAATTATGAAAAAAATCCTGGGTATAAGAATCTATATAGAACAGGGTTTTTTTGTCAGGTGGCAAGTCCATATGTCTTTATTAAAGGAATGGTCCGTAAAGTGATTACAGTCAGTGCAGGTTAATTACAAAGTTTAAAACTACCGTTGGTTCTGGCTTATTAATTGAGAATTGAAATTCTTAAAACAGTTTTTTTTTGGTCCAGTATTGTGCAGACACCTAAAACCTTAAAAGATTGTCTTAATCTTCCCCTCTGAAAGCCTTTTCAACCTGTGTTTAGATTCTTCTGAGACCCCACCAGGGAAAGGTTTGTTGGTGAACTAGCACTTCCTCAAAACTTCACACCATAATCCTCAGTCTTACTCCTCTATTTCTTCTTCACTTTATGCTACCATATTCATTATGTCTCCTGTTAGATTGCAAGCTTACACAGTTTATTCTCTTATAATTATTTCACAAGCTCCTATTGTGAAATTATTGGTGAGGAAAACAATGGAACACACAAAATTACTTTTAACTCTAGTCTGTCTTCTATAAATTAGAGTGCCACACATATGTATTGCTGCAAGTGTTTCTATTGCTTTCGTGCTGTTAGTATGCCCACAGTGTTCTGTACTGAGCAACTGGAAATTATTCTGGAGCTCTTGTCTGGCCACTTATTCCAGAAGCAGCTAGAGGAGGAGGAGGACAATGAAGGTCCTTAGAGACAGGTGGGGTTTCTAATGGATGTGGCATAAACCCCTCCGCTGTGAGTGAAGGCCCTGAAAGCCAGTCCTGAGTATAGAAAGCATATCTCAAGTCCTTTTTCTACCCTTTGAGATTTTCTGAAGCTTAATTTACAGCGACCAGAGGCCAATAAAACAATAGCAGCAGCTGTTAAGGAAAGAAATGCAACCTTGGTTGTCATTTTCTTTAAGTATGCATGGAACATGTCAAGATAACAAAGGACAGAAATACTCATCACCAAGAAAACAGCTAAATGTTTAATGTGATACATCCTTCTGACATTTGCAATTAAACATAAAGTTATAGAATTAAATCACTTTTCTACAATGTAAAATACATTTTAAAGAAGTTAGGGGTTTTTTTTAAAAGAGGAAAATCATATTGAGGGTTTTTTTCACAGTTCTTGAATCGGCAGCAACTAATTACTGCCACATTGGATAGTTTGGATAATTAAAGATTTTTGTTGTTGTTAAGCACATATGAATGTAATTTAATAGAAAAGTTTTGTAAGAAACTAACTGCATTGTTTGTCTGTTGTTTCAGTTTGAAACAGTTGATTTTTTATTTTTTTTTCTTGGAAGTCTGATTAACTTTGAAAATTTGAGAGAAAAGTTTCAGGAAAGTTCTGTTCTCCCAGAATTAAAAAAAAAAAAAGCCGACATCAACATTACTGTTATTTCTCATTTGTGTACCATGTAGTCACTCATAAGAGGGATGATTACAAAATTCTAAGTGTAAAGCAACAAAATAGGTATGGTATGGTATTAGGTCTAGTATCATGCAAAAATTGAGGGGAGGGAGGAAAAGAGCACCTAGTTTCCTTTCATAGCAAAAGTATTTTCTAGTGGTCGTGCTTTCATACGTTGCTGTATGACACAGATTTTAGCATTATGAAAATTAAGAAAGACTTACTAATTGATTAAGACCTTTCCACAACAGTCACACATTTTTGATTAGGTTGAAAGGTTTAGAAGATAAGGATGTTTGCCACAATCTGTTTCTGAGTTGTTTGTATGTTAGATTTGAATACATGTATACATACACATAAAATTGTATAAAATACTAATGCCATTTACATGTGTATAGCTGTTAAAATCTAATTTAAATACAAGATAGTTAAAATGAGGATTAGGAAAACTTAAGGTTTTTTTTTACATTTAGTGTACCTATTTTTACTGTATTTTTTCTTATCATTCCTCTTTTAAAGAAACAATTAAAACTGTATGCTACTTTTGATCAAATGGAGATGTCTGAGTGTTTGATCTCCTGTGTAGATAACCATAAAAAACACCAATCACACACAAAAAACCAAATCAAAAACCTCACAACAAACACAGACACACCCACCCCCAAACCCCAAGTGAGTGGCACTAGTTGCTCATTATGTAATTTTTTTTATATTTCTATTTTGTCTTTTTGCAGTAATTATCTTTCTCCGAACAGAAAAGTTTGTTTGGAACGACTTTCATAAATGTCACTTAATTCTTTTGAATTTTTTTTGTTTTTTTCTTTGCTACCAGTCTAAACACTCCATAGTTCTATTTCTTTTCTTGGCAAATGGGATTACTAGCTCTGTACTCCGCTTTTCAAGATTCATGTGTGCCATATGCCTATACCATGGTGTTTGCACCATCTTCTCTTTCAGGCTCCATTTTTTTTTTTCCTGTATTGTACTGACATTCTATTTTATTGTGTTATTTTAAAAAATCTTCTTCCCCTGTCTGACAAAGAAATCTGATTTTAAGACTGCTACGGTGTCTCCAAGTGTTTCGTATGTCATTCAGAAGTAAATCAAGTGTTGCTTCTCTTTTGTTATTTCTGTGTAGTTACCTTGAGAAATAATTGTAATACTCTAAAATCTGGACTCTGCACGATGTCTCAAACATATTTAGCCGATAAAACCTATTATATTTTCTTTCATTTTACAGCTTTCACCATTTAGAAGTCATTATTAACATGTTTGTTGAGTGATCTGTAAGAGGTTACTACCTGGAGATTTTCTATTTAGACCTGAATTTGCTCAGTAGGAAATGTGGCAGATCTGTTACTATTGATCACTTTATCCAACTGGTACTTCCTTCTGTATTCATTGCCGCTCCTCTGCGGTAACCAACTATGGCACCTTTTGCAACCTCATATTATTAGTGTCTCACTGATTATCTTTCCTAATCAGTGAAACAGATGTTAAATCCATCAGTAAATGCAAATTTGCCCATTGTAAATATTAGATGCCTGGAAGCTAGATGGAAACATATCACGTACACAGCCTGGACTTCGTCTGTCGAGCTCTTGCTTCTCTCGGTCGCTTTTCTGACTCGNAGACGAAGAGCCTCTTTTGAAAAATTGTCTAAGGAAGAGAAAGGACGATGAAAAGATAGGGCAGTGATTTATTTGCTCTATCCATCCGTCATCCGTGGTAGGTAGGGTAAGAAACAGTGTAGGGGAAATGATGGCTTTCTACTGCAAAAATTGTGAAACAATCTGAAAGCCTACTCTTTCTCATGCTGGAGCCATTTTGTTGGTCTTCCTGTACCTGTCACTTCATGAGCTATCTGGGTTTCTCCTACTTTTTTTCTCTTCTTTCTCTTTCTGTCATGCTTCCTAGACAACAAAAGATCAAGTTTATTTCTATTCTGTTTCTTGTTCTGCTCTTCCACAGGAAACCTCCCCAAGTATTAGGTGTTGGATTCAATTTCAGTGTAATGTGTCTTCCTTTTTTAGTGAAGCTGCAATTGGGTTATCTACCTGAACACAACATATAGCTGAATGGCATTGAACTGAAGCAATATAGGCCAAATCCAGTCATGATACTGAAATAAATACACGTAGATGATTCCAAATAACATTTTTTTTTTTTCTTAGAATGTATATGTTTTGGGTTGCAACATTGCCAGGCATTTGGTTTTGTTGCAATACTAGATTTTATTTCCTTGAGTTATTAATTCCAGCTTTTGAGAACTACTTTGGAGTGCAAAAAAAAAGATGGAACTTAAACCATAAACATGCATCCTTCTACCCTCAGTTATAACGATATTGTGATTTGAATTAGTAGAGCTGTGTTGTCTGTCATCTACCTAGCCAAAAATCTTTTTGTATTATTTTCATAATCCCACCACACTTAAAACATGGGCTAAATATCACAAGGTCATTACATCATTTTCTTAGCATCTGTAGCTCTTTAATACTGTAACTTCAGAATATTTGGTGAAAGGCTTAATGTGTGTTAGTACGATGAAATCCCTGATGTTTATCCAAACATCAGGCTAGGCAGACATGTAAAATACCAGGCTACATCTAAGCTGCTCTCTGCTGTGCTGAAAAGAAACTTTTAATTTCATTTGGAGAATAAATTGAGAGTACATAATTTTCTTTCAGTGATCTGACAGAGGGAAATGGAAATTTGCTTTTGAAAAGAAGCTTCCCAAATGCTTGTAATTCTCAACAAGAAAATTTGTATTTTGACTTGTGACTGCAACAGTTGGCTGTAGAGCAATTATAATTAATGCAGACTTGCTTTTGCCTGATTTCAGAATCCCTATATGTTTCCATGTGGCATTTTCTAACTAGCTCTGCTACTATGGATACTGATACCATCATACACAACTGGCTAGCTGGAACCATAAATAAGGAAAGCTTGTTTCTGAAAGAGCATGCCTGTCTTCAAGTCTGAAAGAACTTGCAGTATTTTCTGTTGTTTTCTGTAGCAACATTCTGTGTAGCCTGTATAAAATAATTTAGGCCTGTTGATGTTAGAACAGGCTGGTAGAGAACTACAGAGGAAGCTCACAAAGGACAAACACGCAGCTCAACTCTAGATTTTTAGAAAGGGCATTCTAAGCATTTAGTCTGGCTGCTAAATAAGGGAAGTCATACAATATTGCCTGCTAACTTCTGCCTCAAACTGTTAGTCTTTATAAGTACAAACACTTTAACAGTATAAATGGTCTTGACTTCCAGCTGAAATTCTGACCCTTCAACCTTTTGCTTTCTTTGAAGTCACTAATAGTTTTGCTTCGACTAAGATTACATGTAAATACTTTGTGATGGAGAAGTCAATGTATTCAATGAAATATTGTTCAGAAGTTTAATTTCCCTCATTTTTAGCATTCAAATTATGTTCTTTCTATAGTGAATTTGTCAGAGTAACTTGCAGACATCCTTGATTCTTTCCTGCTTTTGTTTTGCAAGGTTACAGAGCTGTCTACTATGTGTTGTTGTTCTCATGCAGGTATGCATAAGAACTGTAATCTTTCTTTCATATAAGCTAAACAGATCAAGCAATTCAACAGAAACACAAGTTCTTGAGGTTATTTTGCTATTTCCTTTGTTGGTCTTTTTGATATGTCATCTGCTATAGCTCTAGTCCAAAGATTGTTCTTCTTATCTCTCAAGGAGTTACTAGGGGTGTTATGTTAGTCATGGATCATAATTGCTAAGACAATTGTTTGAGTTTAACTCTGCTCAGGAAAGAGCAAGTCTTCCATTAGTACTGATACATGGACTTCACTGAGATTAATAAGTATTTTTTTAGTAGTTTCTTTTTTAAAATACCTTTCTTTTTGGTGTTTGTAAAGATGTATTTAGTTGTGGTAAGCCGAGAGCCAATTCCTATAGAAACCTGAGATACTCTTCTTTCTAGTGATGTTTCATGAACCGTTAAGTTTTCATATCTATGAGTTAGACGGTTGGTATTTAGTATTGATTCCTGAGTAATTTGGTGTAAGTATTGTAAACTGCCGACTGGACACAATTGCAGCTTTATTAACTATATTATTATTATTATTATATATATTACTAACTGCGGGTAGAT
>VWZK01009201.1:34899-53856 GCA_013396935.1 Baryphthengus martii
TTACTAACTGCGGGTAGATTGAGAACACAAAAGCTAAGATCCTAAACTAGCTGCTTAATGTAGAGAATATATTTAAGAAAAAAAAAGTATGTTTGGTATCTACTTTATCAAATAAATATGCAGAGTACTATGTCACTGTATAAAACTGGCATATTCTTACCATTATTATGAGGAATAATTTATAGTCACTTCATCTCAAAGAAAGCAAAAAAAATAAATAAAAAATTCAATGGTGCATGAGAATGCAATGTATATAAGGAACATGGAAAGACGGGATTGTTCAGAGATGCTCAGGGTCCCAGGGTAAGGCAAACAGTTGAGAGATCCCATATGAAAAAGTTAATGTCCTTCTTGTGATTATGATGTTAGAATAAGCAATAAATCATTCTTCCAGTAGTTGGAATAATTTTAACCTAAATTTATTCTAGACTTTACTTTAAGCCTAGGTTCCATCTTTGCCAGCGAGCTACTAGATGATTGCAAATAAATGTCTTCCTCCTCCTCTTGTATTTTATCTTTAACATTTAGAATGAGCACCCTAAAACATGAAACAGAAGGCTTGTCTGTTTTCTTATGGACTGGACTTCTCAGAGTTAGCCATGGCTTTGTTTGCTTTGAGCTACTCTAATGAAAACAGGTAAGGTGGAATTAAACCAAAAGACAGCGAAAGTTGAATTCTGAAAAACTCCATATATAATTGAAAGTCTCAATTAGTGTGAAGCCTGAAGGCTTGTTTCTATTCCAGACAAGTCTTGCTAACTTCTTTCAGCTGCACTCAGTAAGAGATGCTGCCTTGTTCGGCAAAGTTTGGCTTGCATACATCCTTTGACTGTCATGGTACCATGACTGGTACCAAAATTAGCCTGTGGAACTCCTGGACATAATGTCGTTGAAATAGAGATAAAAAAGTGTTAGAGCTTATGTGTGTCTAAAAGAAAAGTCAAAAGCTAACACACAGGAAACCCAAAATTTATTTTCTTGACTCATGAATACAAAGTTATGAATCATATCTATCTGCAGACCGATTGATACACAGTGTCAGATCTACTGCATGTGTCTTGCAGCTGATGTGTTAGTGCAGTTTGGTTTTATAATGTGCACCATAAATAAATACTGTCATACAAACATTCCAAAAATATATTCCTTGGATATCCTATTCCAGTAGTCTCCCCTCCAAAAGTGATACAGTTGGTAAGTATGACAAGTTTCCTCTTGGGATCCTCTGAATTGAATGCCTGTGGTATGCTATACAGTCTTGACCAGAAAGTGAAAAAGCTTAGTACAAACTGATACTGAAGTAAAAACCAATAGCATATTTTTCTATAGCATTTATTTGCTGTAACAGAATTTCTTACATATAAGATATATTCATATACCAGTGATTAATTTTATATTAATCTTGCTCTTGAACACTCTTTAAAATACATTTAAGGGACAGGAAGTTTGCCTAGTGAGTGAAAAAAGTCCCTACAATTATATATTTTTTAAAACTTATGTAAATATGTCATCATTTGCATTTGTGTACTATGCTAAGCCTTAAGTAGTATTTTGGGAGTATCATGGTAATCCTTTCTAGTCTGTTGAAAATCATGAATCCTGCCAGTCAATCTTACACTTCAAATTCACTCACCAAAGAGCAGTCCCTGTCAGGTTCATCAAGATTATTTGCTCCTCTATGCATTATAGTTTAAAATAAGCATATACTGGTAAAATGCCAGTCTTTTCTCAACCTTCCTATATCCCACACTCGTGGTTTTTTCACCTGCCAAATTCAAACAAATCTTATCTAAACAATTAAGATAAGCATTGAAGTACTCTCTATAGTCAAATCAGCAAACCTCTCAAAAGCAGAACTGAAATACAATCTCTCTAAATTAAACAATCTACAATGGCAATCATGTTTGTATTTAAACATTTTATTCTGAAAGGATTACAGCATTGGTCTCCTTTTTTTTTTTTTTTTTTCTGCCTAGACAAGAAGGCGACATACTGAGTCAAACAAAATATATTTGTTCTCTATGAACTGAACTTGCACACTTTTTATAAACAAACTGTATAGGTGTATGAAGTTAAGACTTTACATAATCAGTAACTGCTGTCCTTAACATAGTAGGCAATTGTTTGAAATGTATATAACTGCTTATTTTAACTATGTATAGCTGTTTATAAAATCTAGTTATATATTTTGTTGTATATGTGTGTGTATATATATACATGTGTTAGAAAGCTACTGATTGACAATTTTATCACTATGTATTCTGGATACAATGGTAGAGAATGGGAATGCTAAGGACAAATATCTGAAAAAGATTAATTGTGTTTATAAGAGAAGAATCAGTACAAAAGGGATGCTGAAGAGTCACTTTTTGAAGTCTCTGACTTCTGTTACTTCTAGTTTTGCAAATGCATATTCTTGTTTAATTGATTCTTATTTTGTTGCTTCCCAGAAATGCAAGTGCATGTTCTTGAAGGTATTTGCAAATTTTAAGTCCTTTAAAAACAATCTGAAGCAACAGCTAAGCTTAATCCATGGCTTCTGCTTGGCAATTTTGTATACTGTTCTGGTTGCCCTCACAAGTAAGATGTAGGCAACTCAAGGTGAATTACTGCAACAGTAAAACTGTGTGCAAGCTGTTCTAAGTGCTTTTTCTTGCCTCTGATCCATGTCCTACGTACTTGTGTTGAAGATCCAATCTCCATTGTGCTTTGTGCACTTAAAAGTTTTCATCCTGAGAATGTTGGAGTATTCGCTAATAGATAAACATATCACAAAGGTACTGAGGGCAAGCAGATAGGTAATGTTTCCATTTATGCTAGCTCTACTCAGTGCGGCCATCCTCTACATACTCATAATCAACAGAGCTTTTTTTTCTGCAAATTGTGCAAGTCCAGATACTCCTGTTTAAATTTTTTTTTTTATTTTACTTATTTTCTGAGAATCGTTAGAAATTATAAAGTCATGATCCTTGTGTTTTTCTGCATTTTCCATCAGTGCGGGGATGTTTGTTTTCACCACTCGAATATTGTCCATATTTATGTAAACATAACTTTTATTTCTGAGGCCCATTTGGGATTTAACTTTCTGCATTAGGAGATTCACACTTCTATTATTTGAGATAAAGAAGAATCACAAAAGAATAGTGGTAGGTGTCAAGCTGTTGGAAGTATCACAGAAAAAAGTCATGACCTTGTGCTGTAGGCCTGGGTTAGACAAATGACAGCAATAAACTCACATAGAGGAAAAAAAAAGACATAAGATAGCAATTTCTGAAGTTGTGGCTTTACTGTGTAACTGATAAAAGACTGCAAATTTTGCAGTTTAGTTGATTTTTAACATACATGTTAAGTTGGATTTCAATCTAGGTTTGCTTTGTAAGTAATGATATTACATCATACCACGATCTTTATAGTAGGAAAGGAAACCACTGCACTTTGATCTTCTTCTAAGGATCTCTTGTCTCCCTTGTTGATGAGAACATCAAAGCAGATTTTTTTTCTTCTACTTCTGAACCGAGCAGTTCAACTGTCAGTCATTCCAAGGAACTTGATGAAATTGTCTATGCTAAGACTTTTTTTTTCCTAGTTTGCTTGTATTTCCATGTGTGGTATTCTTACACTTACTTCCAAAGACATCTGTCCGTGAAGGCATCCTTTCTGTATACAGTGGACAAATACACGTTTATTTGTTCTTTTACTCTGTCTGACTTGTGTTACTTTTCTCAGAATTTTTCAATGTCAGTTTTCTAATGGGTTTTGACCATTTGAAGTTCACTACCCATATGTTATTCCTGGAGTAGCTTTTTTTTTTAATTAACTCAGAAATAATAATTTAAGGAAGAGCATACAATGTGATGCATTTGACCTACTCATCTACTCATGCGCCTTTTTTTTCTTCCAAATATCCTTTTTAGATATTTGAAAATGAATGTCTTACCAAATTTTCAAGTACAGCTACTCGAAAAAAAAAATTACAAGGTTTAATGGCTTTTAATGCTACATTTCTGCCTCAAAAAATGTAAAGCTTATGGTTTCTATATAGTATATATGCAGGTTCTTAATATACGAAAATGTCCACTTTTACTGTAAGACTGGTTGATGCATTATCTGTTTCTTTCACTCTTCAGCTTACAGTAGAATTCCTGTGGTATAGATGATTTAGTTGTCAACATGGAGAAGAATTATCTGGGGATGGAAATTAGGAAAGAGTACCATGAAAGCTATAACCTCTCAGTTTCCTGTAATCTTACCTGTTAGTTTCACAATGGACAGAACAACTGTGAAACCCCCAAATCTCTGCCCTGCACAGACCTGCTCAATAAGAGTACTGTGATTATCTGCTGTAGAAGTAGGACATCATTAATTGAAGAAGAATCAGTCTGCCTTTGTAATTTGCTGAAGTGACTGTCTGTTGCTGCCATTTGACAGAGATGTGAAGTCTTGCGAACACTCTTAGTGCTCTTCTGGAGAATGAGAGCAGATGTGAAGGGGAAGAGACAAAGATGTGCAGGTGATAAAAAAGAGTAACCTCCTGGAGTGACAGTGCTTGGTTTTTGGAGAGTCATGGAGAAGTCAATTGGTATAGAAGTCAGGATGAAGGACTTGGGTGGGTGGCTTGCTTGTTTGTCTCCCTGAAGTATGGATCTGAGTACAGCAGGACTGATTCAGAATTCTTTCTGCAAATTTGAGATGTTTTTGCTTCATCTACTGCTTCTTTCTGGGGAGTTAACCTGTAATCTGTTACCAGTCAAGTGGGATTTGGAAGTTACTTGGTCAGGTTTTGCAGAGACAGCAGTGCTTTTAGGAGGTGTCAAGAAGAGGACACTCACTTTTAGATCAAGTCCGGAGACAGAAAAGCTTAGGAAGCATACATGGAAAGGCTGGAGAAATGGAGCATGATTTGGAACCTGCACTGAGAAAAGGGAAGACATAAGACCAAGATTTGTACTGAATACTAGTCTTCTGAAAGTAATCGATAAGTCAGATTGTGCTAATGAGAGTATGATATAAAAGTTAGATGGAAAGGATTGGACTGATATATATATTTTTTATTTTTTTTAATTTTTTTTTTCTTCTTCCTGAAATTCTACTCAACAGGAAATTTTTAATTTTGACCTCCTCATTTTAAAAGGTAATTCCAGAGTTTGGGACTTGCAAACAGAATAGAGTTTCAAAGCACTGAATAGCTGTAGGAAGCTGTTTTTACTCTGTTATGTAAGTGGTATTATTGGGGGATTTAGATTCATAGCCTCAGGCAAGTGTAGGTTTGCTGTGTCTGTGTTGCCTCAGTAGTTTTGTTTCAGTGGTAACTGGTAGTTCACATGCTCCTAGATGTCTGAAAAATCAACAATAATCTGTCTTGCAATTAAAAAAATGACAACTACTACCCTTTATAGTCTTCCTGAGAGTACACTGTACCTCCTCCAGCTTCCTGCTGGTGTCTTCTCATGCATTTCTTCTTCAGGATTATATTTGCTGGCCAAAACTTTGATCTCATTGGTGGCATGGTTACATACTGTGTTCCCCTGAAGACATGTGGATGGTGATTACTCATTGTGTTGGATTTATTTTTTTTTTTGTATTGTGTTTTT
Organism: Baryphthengus martii; assembly: GCA_013396935.1. Lineage (NCBI taxonomy): Eukaryota > Metazoa > Chordata > Aves > Coraciiformes > Momotidae > Baryphthengus > Baryphthengus martii. The sequence goes on from VWZK01009201.1 coordinate 40,488, forward strand.
TTTCCAATTGTGTCTGTATTCTACATTGCCTTCTATATATATGGGAGAAGGTCCAACTATTGTCAGAGTTCAGGTAGGCCTCTGAATACAGTTGTGTGCTTTATACTAATCGCATTGGTTTTTAGCAGTAATATTATCCTTCTGTCAGATGAAGTATCTTCTAAGGTGCCTAGCCAGACTTCCAAATTAATTGACATTACTAAGAATAGTAAGGCTTTGTCTTTCTGCATATATTTAACTGTCCTTCCAGTTTGAAACTAGTACCTAAGTTGCCTTTGTTGTTGTGAGTTTATATAATTTATTCTTCGATTCAACTTATATTGTAGAAATCCAGAATGGAGTGGAAACTCTTCCGTTCTGCTAAAACTTCTATATTCTGCAGTTGCATAAGAAAGTTATAATTTCTGTCCCAAAGATATCAGTTTAAATTCCCATGTAGATTGCTTCAAAACCGGTAAGAATATCAGGAAAGTTTAAGACCGACAAAAGATTCCCGAAGCCTTTATTTTGGCTACAAATCCTTTGAAATCTCTTTCTTCTCCTCTGTCCTTCATAGTGTCAAGAAACCTTTTGTGATTGCTCTTCAACCCATCCTTTTGCTGGGTGGATTTTCTGTAATGATCTGTTAACCAGTGTTTGCTTAAAAAATAATGAAGTCATTGTTTTGTATTTCCTTTTGGTTTTATCTGTACCTATTTGTATGTGTATCTGGACATGCTCGGTTCAGATTTGATTTAGTAATGTCTATATATGTGTGTAGACAAATAATTGTGTATATGTACACTGAGTAATTTTTCAGTATTAGGGCTTGAAGCTTATTCTGGTTTCATTGACGACAGTGGCAATAGGAATGCGAGGAAACAGAACTATGAAATGTTGAAGGTAGAGACTACATATCTGAAGCTGATGTGATTGAAAGAGTAAAAGCCAACAAGTACTCTTCGCTGCCGTCTTATGAATGCATCAGAAAGCCTGCATGACGCACTGGCTATTAAAGACTCTTTCATACTAGTCAAGACCAGGAAATGGCAATGTCAAATTTGAGACCAAAAAAACCTGCTTTCTGAAATAGTGACATGGGTGAAAATATCAAGCGTCTGCAAGACTATTGGAAACACTTCTCCAGATATTTGCAAAAAATTATACTGGAACTGTAGCATAGTCCAGAATATTTTCATGTGAGGAAATTAATGTTTGTCTACTTTTTCCGTTGTTATTTTGCCACCACGTATTGAATACTTCGATTAGATATTTGTGTAAACATGCAGACTGTAGGGACGGGGCACGTTCAGCTAGTAAGCTTGGCTGCATAAGGAAACACTGTTTTTATCAGTTCAAATTGTCTAGATAATGGAATTAAATATACAAAAACTGTGATTTATTTTGCCAGTGATCATGTTCTGCATGATAATGCTGCAGTACCTCCAAGGAACAGAAACTCATCTCTTGATTCCTGGGAGTCGGGGAGGCAAATTTATGGTAAACATTGAAAAATCCTAGTGGGATGCTAGATTGCTGTTTGTGAACATACACATCCTCAGATGAAATGTATAGAAATATATTCGTCTTGGGAGGAAGAGATTTGAAACCTATATATGCTAGGATCTAATTTCTCCAAGTCCTTGTCTCAGATTGATTTGTTTTAAGCAGCTCCCTGAAGTATGTACACTCTTCTACATACCTGTTTTGTTGAAAGCACACAGACCTGGCACCATCGTGTTTGCCAGGCGTTCTCTTATCTCCTGCAAGCATTCAAACAAAAGTGTTCTATTGCTCCCTGAGTAATCCGTTGGGTGATCTTAACATCGAGCAAAAGTCAGAGCAGGAACTTATGTCATATTTCTTAGTGCAGGAGTAGACATCTCTGGAAGGAAGGGGATGGGGGTGGAGCAGAGAGAAGGCAGGCGTAACTCAAAATAAATAGTTGAAGGGTTGTGAGTGTGTTCATATATGAAAGCATTGTGTAAGCGTAAGAATGCTGAAATGAAGGGATAATACAAACTGAGTTTCGTAATATATCCTGGTTTTAATAAAGCTGCTTGTATATAGGCTTGGACATATGTGTTGTCTTAGAGCTCTCAAACCAATCTAGACCTAGCTTCTATTTGCATGTTAATTTTAGCGTCCTGTTCGACGAGGCGAATTTAGGAGATTTTTAAGTGTGCAGATAGTTCTATTGAGCAACAGGGATTATTAAATATGACATATACTACAGTACCTTATTGAGAGGGCATCTTTAAGTCTCTGTTGCAACTATTATTACACTCAGAGGAGAAGAAAAAAAAAAGAAAAAAAATTTAAAATATGCCAAATTATCGGTGGCAGATTTTTGCATGTGCCCCCTCCCCCAAAACAAAACAAACCGCATGTTGTTTCCTGAACTATTAAGTGTTACATTGCCATTATATTTCAGATTTTTTCTTGTTTTCTGGTAAGGGAAAAAAAAAAATTGGGAAGAAAAAGTAATTTAATATTTCTGAAAATTAAATAATTTTCTAATCATTTTTTGTTTTAATCCTAAAAGTTAGCTTCATGCCTTACTTAGAGAGACAGTATACCCTGCTTAGTTTAATCAAGATCAATGCTTCTCTGTTTATAGTTTTCTTATACTGTAACTAAAACTATGTCTCAGACCTGGAAAGGGGAAATGTGATGAGTCCCAGACTCGGACTGGTATCTCTAAATGCTTTAGAGCAATCGGAAACACATAAGTTTGAGTTATATTGTCTGTAGTCTTTTGGTGTATACACAGAATTTCTCTGTAACAGTTAAGGACATGGATTTATAGGACATAAAGTAACCTAGTGGTGGGTTTCTATGTCTGATCAGTGTTACAATTTCTAGATTAATCTTGCCTAGGGGATTATTCTACTATACACAACTGTTTACAAAAAAAAAAAGGGTAAAAATTAATTACAAAATAGGGGAAAAAAATGTAGTATGATAAATTATTCATTACTATCACATGTTCTTATTCTGTTCTAACTTTTTTTTCAAGAGTTAAAATCTGAGTAAAGTTGGGTTTATCTGGCTTTTAAGTGAAAGCTCAGTGAGCTCGCAAAAAATATGTAAGACAAAGACTGAAAAGTACTATTTTAGAAATATTTCTTTGCATTAGCTGGAAATAATTCTTCACTGGATTGCACAAACATTTCCTAGGCCTCATGAATTGCTCCTAATACAAATGGAAAGTCAGGGCTGTGTTCCTAACAGTGTGCCTTCTTAATGATTTTCTTTCTGTCCGGGTTAGGCAGAAGGAATTTAGTCCCTCTGTGCTTTTACATGGGCTTTTTGATGCTGGGGGAAAAAAAAAAATACAGTATGTGTGTGGCACTGGAGTTGGCTGGAAACAGGAAAGGCACATTTTGTATCTGTACTAAACATGTCGGCTTAGTGCATAGAAGACTTGACCCTTGTCAGGTGTTTTGAAGTTAACTGGCTGACTTATGTATTAATCAGTTTAAGACTGAAGCCAATCAGTGACAGGAATGAGCTTTGTTGTGTGAGTGCGTGTGTGTGGCTGTGGTGCAGATTTACAAATTTTTATAATGCTTTCAGTCGAACCATGAAAGTCTGATGTAAAGCTTATCTCTGATCTCTGGCTATGGCCATACTCGTGGGATCATGTTTGTGTGTTTAGGGGGAGGGAGATGAATTCTTTAACACTTGACACCTGGCTCTACCAGATTTCTAGCCTATAGTCTCAGGAATGACACTATTTAAGGCATTAATAAAGTTAAACCTCTTAAGCTGTATGACCAGTAGGTCATAAAAACTATTGCTGGGTATTGTGCTCCATCTTTCTTTCACAGCTGGATTATGATCCTGACAACTATTTATTTTCTGTTTTGTCTTTTTTGTTTATAGCTGTCGTGAACCTGGACAACTCTGTCGTTGACCTAGAGACCCTTCAAGCCCTGTATGAGAATGTGAGTAATCAGAAGTTGTCCATATAATGTAGGGATACTGTAGGTCCATGTGAAGGTATTTTTTATTTGCATCAGTAATATTCATAAAGCTTGTGGAATGTATCCTATTTTGAAGTGGCTTTATTTTCCCCAAAGCAATTAAAATGGTAATCAATAGAATTTAATGCTTATTATTGTGTCTTTTATATAGTGCATACATTTTTATATAAATATTATCAGCTTCTAAATGACTAAACAGAAATTTGGTATGCTCCTTTTTTTTTTTATCTTCATGGATGGGGTAGTCTTTGGTCAATAGATATCAAACCTTGCATTCCAGGTCTTTGGCTTCACTTTGTGGATTCTCTTCATAACTTCACTAATATAAAAATGTTGTTAAAAAAAAGTTTCAATAACAGCAATCATTTCATTTGTAGATAATTTCATCTGTAGCTTTTAATTCTTATTATTTCAGGGATTTCTCCAAAATAATTTTAAGGAAAAGGGTTGATCTAAGTTAACGTAATAGAAAGCAGTATAAACTGCCAGGGGGTTCATAAATGTCTGGCACTAATCATCAGAGAGTTTGACCGCTAGGTATGCAAAATCAGGGATTCAGAATATACTCAGACATGTTCTAAAACCTTACAAACCCAGTCACATACAAAGTTCAAACAACTGGATCTTGGAAGCATGTTTCTGCCTTCTGATGAGACCAGGGAGCATGACCCTGTTCTCCAAGTACATTGCCTGAATACATGGAAGTCTAGCTAGGTATCTCTGGAAAGAGCAAAGAGGCTTTCCATTTACCTACCGAAACGTAAAGCTGTGAGTCACAGATGGCATTGAAGATCAATGTGTACTATTGTATGAGTGTTTAAATTTCCATCGTGTTATAGTTTTGATAATGTATTACTTTAAATCCCAAAAAATCTGATAAGTGTAAAACTTAAGCTTTTTATAGCCAAATTTGGAATGATTTCTTGATTTATGAAATTGCTCATAAAAAATCCGCTTTGAGGCCTGTAGAGAGAGTGAGTAAACTCTAGTCCTCATAGATAAACCAGAAAGCTAAGCAAAAAAAAAAAGAAACCACCCCAAAAACAAAACCCAAAAATCTGACGACACCTAAGAAGCACCTCTACTCTTATTTCATCCGTGAAGACTTAACTCACCCAACACTACTCAGGAAGTTAATGATCAAATGGGAAAACTATTCTAACTATCTCCAAAACCTTTATACTTTAAACACTTCTCTTCCTTATGCCACAGCATTTCTAGTTTGGCCTGTGCTGTTTTTATTTTACATTATTTTTAATCTGCTCCCTTACACTGCACAGCTATATCACACTCCATACATTCTTTAGCTTGTAAAAAATTGAAGAAATTTTATCTATTACATATGCATGATTGTGAAAGATTGTGTTGTGGGAAGTACAGAATCGATACTGCTTTCATCAGTTTTTGCATACTTACCTCTTACATTGCATGAGGCATTTTTTTATTTTGTTTCGAAAAAATAATTTTATGTGGCTAATGTACTGATAGGACACTTTTCAAATGCTTTCTTAATGTTATCTCTAACATACTTCAGAGTTCTAGTATAATGGATTAACTGCAAATCTGCAGTTTGCTGAAATAACCGAATGCCGTTGTATAACCGAATGCCGAAACATTCTGCAATTCATTACCTTCATTAACTACAGAAAATGTCCAGGAAATATGGTCCTAGTTGAGGAAAATCCCACATGTTAATCTCAGGCAAAAATTAAAGTTGGAATGATTATGAAATATTTATTTGCTTTGAATAGAAGACAAATCGTACTAGTATTATCACTAAGTTTGCTTGGGTACAAGACCGAAAAAAAAAATCAAAACCAACAACAGAAAAACAACAACAGAAAAAAAAAAAAACAAACCCTGAAACAAATAAATTAAATACTCCAAACCAGCAACAAACAAACAAACAAAGAATAAAAAAACCCATAGTTTATTTGGAGAGAGCTTCATAAGGGGACTTGATTTCATTCCTGGATCATCTGTTTGATAAAACTGTGTCTTGAAAGAAGAGATTTTTTTAAAGTGAATTTTATTTTCTGTTTTTACTTTCAGTTTTTAGTCAAAACACATCAGACCTTTCATTTGCTTCCCTTGGTAGCTTCACTAATTATAACAATATTTTTCAAGAAAATAGTGTAAGCAATGAGTGGTACCAAAGAGCCTGGAATATTTGACTCTTCTCTTGCTTCTTAGCCTCATCCTGTGTTGTAAGTGAGGATAACCTTGCCTCATTCAAATACTTTGTAGCTATTAACTTAGTTTTTAGTTCTTAGAGTTTATTTATTGGATTGAGATTCTTTGCTAGATATTTAAATACCACTGTTCTAGTTCTCAGCCTTTCTATTTGATTTCTATGGAACATATGGGAGCATTTGTTTTAAAGTCTTCCCTCAGAATGTAATCATTTTTTTTCTGATTGCATGTGTCTGGCATGGTGCTTTCCCTTCTCGAATGTGAATGAAATTTGGGCAGTCTCCAAACCTAAACACACCCTAATTTCAAAAGCCACAGTCCCGAGGGCTCAATTCCTGTTTACTGAGGAATTAAAGTCTTGTTAAACCACAAAGTTACTGTATACATCTTAGTCACTTTTTATAAACGTAAAAACCCACACCCTACCAAAGACCCAAGCCCTCAATAATTTCATAGTATTAAGTGGTATTGCATCAAGTGAGAATGACTTTGTTACTGCAGCACTTTATGGTATGGTCACATAGCTCTTACACATGGTCATGTAGTTTCCTTTATAAAAAAAGTTCTTTAAATATGTGTTAATAATAAGCTATGTATTAAGTTCTAGACAATTTTAACACCAGAGTCTTAATAGATAAAACTACATTTGGAACAGTTACTTTTACAAACTCCCTGATAGCACTTCTTCCAGGTGGTAGCTGTAATTAGAGAGAGAGACGGTAGACAAAATTTAGTGGAATTGTCAATTTGCTGTATATGGTTAGGCCATATCGGTTGTGATAAGAAATGTACTTATTTGCAAACAAGTGAATGCTTACTTTGAAAACAGGTAGCCTCTTAGCAGCTGAGATTGTAGCTAAAATATCAATTAAAGAAGATATGCCTGCTCCTTTGTGTCATCACCATACTGTGAAAATAATTGTATAAGACTTGAATTAAAAATTGTATCAAAGGATTATCTTTGACCTATGGATTTGCTCTTTTCAAATCTCTTTACATCACAAAATGAAACATACTTTTTTTAATTTCACTCCTGGTAACTGTGCATCATGTCACTATCTTTAAAAGACTTAGGCCAATGCTTTCAAAAACATCAAAATGCCATTTGCGAGAGCCAAAGGCACCCAGAAGTCTGCATTGTGTGCCTCTTCATTGCCACTAGGGTTCAAATGTGTTCCTCAGTTATTTTTTTGCAATTTTCTTTTTTAAAAAAGGAATTACAATGCAGTATCTTAAAGTTTTTCTGCAAACACCATAGATTGTACCTGACTTATGATATATGCCCCAACTTCAACAGAATATGGTAGTTGTTAATAACTTGGGTATCTCTGTATATCCTTGTTGTTTCAGTAACATTCAACAATACTCCTTAGACAAGTCACTCAATGCTTTTGAAAAATATAACATTAACTTTCAAAATCAGTTTGACCAAAACCAAAATCCACCTCCAAATTTAAAAACACACACACATTTAAACTGATCTAAGCTCAGAGCTAAGGTTCTATTGCAAGGAAAAAAACCAACAAAACTACTAATCAGAGATGTAAGTTTTATATTATGAAATGGAAAAATGTCCCTTATGAACTTTGGTAAGATTAAACTTAGAGCAAGATGATACTCTTGTGAAAGTGGGAAAAGAGTTAAAGCAGTGTATTTTTTTTGGCAGTAATTTTTATCAGATTTATTCTGTCTGATTTTTAAATATAGTTAATATAAAATTCTGGTGTGTTACACTATTTTGTTCCCTTTATTAAGCAAAATTTCAAAGAAATAAACAGCAGTTACATTCAAAGAGGTGCTAATGCAATTAGATTAATGACTTTTATGAGACTTATCTACTGAATATGTTCTTGACACAAATGTTGGAGGGTAATATAAAAGCATTTTCTTTATTATCCATCTGCAAGTTAAAGAATCGATAAACATTAACTATAAAGCTAACTGGTAAAAAATCTGAGAAATATTCTTCAATAGTATATATATATAAAAGGTGTGCCAGTCTTATTCCTTTTCTATCATGATTTAAAATACACATACGTAAGAATTCTGGATATCTGAGCCAAAATGAGTGACTTTGACTTAGGTTTGATTCTGAATGTATACTTGAACTTCTTAATTTTGGTGAGAGTGTAAACCCTAGCTCTTGAGTTTTGCTCAGGTCTACCCATACTTAGGCTTTGTATATTTGCCAGTTGCTATTTCTTTGCGTACAAAATCTGAGAGTAGTGACTTAAGTAAGGAAGAGTGAGTCTGCCTAACCTTAGCCTGTAGGATTTGGTGGGGAAACATTAACAGCTTGAACACGCATGTATATAATGCATTGCTGTCATAAGCACTCTAATACTTCAAAACGTGTAGAGGGCCAGAAGAGAGTCCGCCCGCTGTTTATTTTGAAGAATTTGCAAATAACCATTTAAATTTATGATCCTCAATAAAATATTCTCTTTAAGAATTGTGAAAAATTTTCGAGTGCTTTTCTTGCAGTTTAACAGGAGAGAATAAACTTTGCAGATTGGCCAGAAATAAAAGAACTTAATTTTAAAACTATTAGTACAAGAACTTGTTTACTTTTACAAAAAACTCATTTACAGTTTGCAAGTGTAAATTGAATACATGAGTCTTCTGATGTGTAAGTTGAATTAAAAAAATATATCTTCCTAAAAAGTCATGACATTTGCATACCTAGACCTTCCTGGCTTTGACAACATGACCACTGGAAAAATGCTCCCTCTTTTGATATCCTTCCAATTTTTGAAATCTGTAGATTTTATCCGTTACCAAAAGTGGTTTTACTGATTTGAAAAGAAATGGAAGATTTCTTTTAACTCTCCATTGGATAAGAATGTTCTAGCTGAAGTGAAAAATGTCCCACTTGCACCTGCTCCCCAACACAAACCCAAAAGCAAGTCTTTCTCATCAACAGCACCTGCAATACCGAAGTGGAAACTTCTGCAATTAGTTGGGTCTTTCCTAGTTCTCACCCCATGTTTAGATGAGTCTTCTAAGACTTAAAATTGATATATTTTTCTGATCTTAATATCTTGAAAGTATCTTTCTCCTCAGGATAGAATTATGCAAGCAAAATCTATTACTGTGATTACATTCATATGACCTGTGCCTGCCTTGGCAGAAACTTTATGTAGGAAAATGCTTTTGGGGGATGAATCCCCAAGTTTGTTTTTCCATACTGAAGTGATAACTGGGTTATGGAATTCAGGAAACTAGATCTTATGGACGGGCCACTGCCAGTATGTGAAAATTAACAACTGGTGGTAGTCCTTGTTAACTGAGAAATGCATGATACAGTACACACAGATAGATCAAGGAAGGATCAAACAAGTCAAGAGAAGCACTGCTGAGACCTCATCTAGGGTGCTCTGTCCAGTTCTGACCTTCCCAGTGCAACAGACGTGAAGATCTTGGAGCAAGTCTCATGAAGGCCTGTGATGCTGTTTAAGGGCTTGGACAATGTTTCATACAAGGAGAGGCTGAGAGAGTTAGGGTAGTTCAGCCTGGAGAAGCAAAAGCTCAAAGTGATCTTATCAGTATGTACAAGCATCTGATTAGAGAAGGGGAGTAAATAATTCAGAGCTAGACTCAGTGATGCCCAGCACACAGACAGAAGCTTATGGGCCTCATATATATTTGATATACATTGGAAATTCCATTTAAAAATAGAAACACTTTTTTTTTTTTTACTGCAAGGGTGTCCAAACACTGGAGCAGACTGGCTAGAGAGGTTATGAGGTCTCTGTCTTTGGAGATATTAAAAACCTGGCTGGAACAGCAAGCTGCTCTAGCTGCCTCTGCTTTGTGCCAGAGGGTTGAACTAGACTGTCTTCAGATGTCCCTTCAAACCTCAACTACTCTATTCATCTATGATACAGGTACTACCACCATTATAATTTTGTAGTCTCAAGAACAAAGTTTATTTGGGCAGGGAACACGGTGTGAGAAGTTGTTTGCAATAATTCCCATTTTTTTGGAGTGTGTGGTAGAGAACAGAAATGCTAGCTAAATATCAGGATTCAAGACAGATGGCATTGCAGTCATTTCCAGTCTTCTTGAAGTAATCAGAAAAACTCTAAAGTGCTTTTGCTATGAGGGAATCTTCACTCTCTTCATCTTTCTCTTTCATGTCAGTATATTCTCCCTTTTCACATGGAAAGATGTTCAATAACCTCAGAAGTAATGTCCAAACCTGACTTTCTGGTTTCAGATTACTGATGGAGATGTGGCAGTATGATTTGACATAGCTCCATACCAATTCTACTAATTGTGCAAAAGCATGCAAGGAAGAATGCAGATGCAGCCTATCTTTTATATTTTGCTTTACTATTATTTAAAGAACTACAATATAATTTTCCATTATTGTCTTCAAGTTCTGTGGTGGAGTAAGTTAAAAAAAAATGTGTGTACCGTTTTCTTAAAGGAATAAAGGTAGATATATTTAATTCTTTTCTTCAGTCTTGAATAGATTTATGTTTTGAATCTATTTTGAAAACCACCATGGATATCAAGAGAAGGGTCAGAAGGAGAAATTTCATTCCAATTTTATTTCTTTCCATGCCATTCCATTTTCCAGTATTGTAGTTGGAAAAAATAATTTCACTGTAGCACGAGTACAGAAAGAAGTGAGGCTCTGTTTCTTTTGGTTGGAATATTGAAGAAAAGACCACACAATGCGCCACAGGGTGCTCCAAGAAACTAGGCAGTTTACATGTAATTGTTCTGGCTTATTAAGAAAAAAACGAAAATCATTTTACTCCAAAGTATGCAGTAGTTCTCATGTATTATGGTATGTATACTAGTTCCATTATGAGTAAACTATTTTTTTGTTGTTCCATAGTGTTTTCCAAATACCAAATAAAGTTTAAATTGCAGTAAACAATACAAACCTATTTTCATTTAGTTTAAAAAAGAAGATATTATTTAAATATGTATTTAAAGATCAGATTGCATTCAAATGCGGCCCAACAGATTTGGAAAGAGAAATACAACTCAAGATGAGAGTTCTTTGATCCAAAGACTTTATAAACAGCCAATGAAAAGGGATTTGGAATAAAGATTATTGTCATAGTGCATGGTTGAATTAATAAATCTTTTGCAGATTGCTAGTAGTCAATAATATTATTTGGAAGATGTTCTGTTTTCCATCAGATGTACTTATATTTTAAATCACTCCATGGACTAAGTAGTTTTACCATAAGCAGATGCTAAAAGGAAAAGAAAAACCTAATAACATGATTTGTTCCATGGGCATCTTTATATGTGTTGATTGACCAGGTTTTTAATTAGAAATTTTAATTATTTTGTTTTCTTTATTCCAGAGAGCACAGTCAGATGAATTAGAAAAAATAGAAAAGCATAGCAAGGCATCCAAGGAAAAAGAAAACGCCAAGTCTTTGGATAAGCCAGAACAGTAAGAACATACTTACGAAAGACTAATTTTGCTATTTTGCTTGTTTCAAAAAAGTTTCCCTGCTATAGTAAACTATCTAGAGTTGTTATAAAAAGGAAAAAAAAAAAACAAAACAACAACCTACCCATAGTGACTCATATAATTTTTTTTTAAATCACTCCTACAGGTTCCTCTATGAGCTCTCACTAATTCCCAACTTTTCAGAACGTGTATTTTGCATCCTGTTCCAGTCAACGTTTTCAGAAAGCATTTGTTCAATCCGTCGCAAACTTGAATTGTTACAGAAACTGTGTGAGGTGGGTTGTGCTCTGAAAAGGTAGAGCTAAATTTCTGATGTTTAATCTTGCTAAGCTGTACTCGTATTTCAAAAGTTTTCACTTAATTTACTTCAAGTACTCATTAAATCTGAGGAATAGCAGAATAGAATGTTTTATGATTGTACTTCAACATCAAAGCAAATTTTAAGATTAGCTTTTGGTTCTGAACTATATCATATTTTTGCCATTAATGTGTATCAGTCTCTGGAAGATAGTGTACCTTCTCCTTTTGTTAAAGCAAAATCTTCCCACCTCAGAGTGACCATATCCCTCCTTTCCAAATGAATGCCAGTCTATACCACCTTGTGTTTGCTTGAATTTTGGAAGTGTGTAACTCAAAAATATCTCTGATACCTAAAATCAGTTAGAGATAGCAATATTGCCTATAGCTAGAAGAGATTACTGGAATTTTCTGGTCCCATGCAAAACAAATACATTGCTTTTAAAATGCAGATTTCATCACTATTTTCATAACTGAAAAGTATTTGAAATATTTATGGTTTACCATTTAATAGAATTTTTTTATTTGATTAATTAAATGTTTTAATTGGTATGTGTGGGGTTTTTACAAGCTTCTTGCAGAATCCTTTCCTAAATTAAATATACCATTCACAATATCCAGTGAATTAAGGAGTTACTATTCTGTTTTTCTGAACAGGTCATCTGTGATAATATCATATAGCTTTCGTATTATTTTTTTTTTTCTAAATGTCTGTTTTGGAGATAATATTTTCCATTCACAACAAATTACATATAGATATTATTCTAGTTCTACATGTTGCAATAGAAAGTTGTTAATTCCCTATATTTGAGCCTTTATATAAATATTATTTCTAAACACAGTATCAACAAATCTACTTGTCAGTAGTACTCTTAATCATAAATATTATTGTGAATTTGAACAGAGAATTGTTTCTCTTTCTCTTTTGTAGACATTGAAAAATGGATCAGGAGTTATGCAAGTCCTGGGTTTGGTTCTTGCCTTTGGAAATTACATGAATGGTGGAAACAGGACACGAGGACAGGCTGACGGGTTTGGACTAGATATCCTACCAAAACTGAAAGATGTCAAGAGCAGTGTAAGTTTATACTGGACTTGCTGTAGGCCTGAGAATGTTAAATTCTCAGAAACTTACTTTGCCTCCATTTCTGAGTAAATGGTGTGAAACTTATGAAGACGAGTCAAAGGGAATTCTTTTGTTACTATACTTAGCTGATTACACTTTGAGTTGGATGTTTTTCTGTAGAAATAGGAAAATGAATGATCTCTTTTCATTGTGCAAAAAAACCCTGTGCTAAATTACGTCTTTAGCTCCTAATCTGATATGTGTTTGACTTTTATACAATTCATAGTTCTGACTTTTCCTGTGTTCAGAAGCAGTACTATGATCCTTACACTTAGAAAGGTTTATTACAGAAGTAGAAACAGTTGTGAAAGAAGTGAACTGTGATTCAAGGCTGATTCAATA
>VWZK01009201.1:53892-104352 GCA_013396935.1 Baryphthengus martii
GGAAAGTCACTCCTGAAAATGATTGAATAGGCATCCTGAGCATTTGGGATAAGCCCAATTTTGTTCTTTATATACATCATGATTACAGAGTGTGTATGTCACATTGGACCATGGAGCCACCCAAGTAAAGAGTAATCACAGCCAGTACTTGTTGATTTAAGTTTTGTCTAGTATAGTCATTTGAGTAAGGAGAATGATAGAACTAGTGTTTCTTTCTCAGTGCTAAACTAGAGCTTGTGTGTTACCAGCACTTCTGGCTCTTTAGTTTGGATTTGTATTCAAGTATCTGCTTTTGTTTGCAAGGAAATAATATTCGTTGAGTCACTATGGCTATGATGAAAAGACTCATCTGAATGTTGGCAGTGGTATGAGAAAGGTTAGGTTATAGCAATAATTCTAGAGACTTTACATTGGACCCTGCATCCGTCTGATGAGTCATTGTCAAGATCTGACAAGATCAAGAACTCAGCTCAGTAGAACATTTAGGCACGCTAAATTTGGTTTGGTGACTCAGGTCTTTAGTACATAATTTGCTGGAAATATTATGACCATTAACCTTGTAATTGCAAGGTATGTCTTCAGTTTATTTGCTACTGATCAGTCAGAAAAGTTCTTACAAAATAGTTTTCTGCAAGTAATGAGAAAGTAATTCTGTCAAAAATCCTCTTAAAATCAAAGACCTTTTGCTGAATCTTTATTACACAGATTACAGATGGGAAACAATGAGAAAGTTCCTCCAAAGACCCTCAAAAGTACCAAAATTTCATTTAGAAAAATTACTTTAATTTAATCTTGGTTTGGTTATAGTTATAGATTAATATAAAGACCTGACTGTTGTAAAACAATTTACTTTCATCAACCCTGAAACAAAATATCTTTTCCTTCTTGGGAAATTTCGAAATATAATCATTCAGTTTGCAATCAGGTAAATTTCAAAAATCAGGTGTGACTTAAATGAGTGCTATAACATATCTTGCTATTATTTTCTTTAAATGGTATTTCAGGGTGTTGTGTTTTTGTTGGGTTTTGGGTTTTTTTGCCATTTGTTTTTTGTTTTTTTAGTGAAGTCACTGAATCAGCAAAGAACTTTTCTGTACTTGACACTAAGTGTTTCATTTGCTTGAATTATCATTACTGAATTTGTTGTTGTTTTTTTTCAGCGAGTTTCAGTAACATAGCCAAATTTATTCTTTCCTATACAGGACAACAGCAGAAGTCTTCTATCTTACACTGTCTCATATTATTTACGTAATTTTGATGAGGTGAGTGAGAATTGATTGTGCTCTTATAAATTCGAGTTAAAAAAAAAAAAATCAACTTGCTAAATTCACTCTTCTGGCTGAGATGAGGAAATGTGCACAAATACTCTTTGTGTTTTTAGTATATAAAAAAGTTTTAGTATATAAAAAAGCAATGGATGCTATGTAACTCTTCATTTATCTTTTTATCAGGATGCTGGAAAAGAGCAATGCATCTTTCCTCTTCCCGACCCCCAAGATCTCTTCCAGGCTTCACAATTGAAGTTTGATGACTTTCAAAAAGATCTCCGGAAAATGAAGAAAGATTTGCGAGGTACTGAACCTAGATTAAGTGCTAAATATTTGCTATCAATAAAATCCTGCTGTTATTGTTTGTATCATTTTGAGAAATTAGATGATAATATAAAAATAATTGTGTATTTCTGTTTCCTCAGTTACTGGCTTTTCTTAATTTGCCTTTTCATGACCATTCAAACAATAATTCATAATTTTCTGTAGAAAACATGGAAGAAGTTATTAGAGTAAACAACATAAAAGCAGTTAGGTTCAATCTTTTGTTTCAAAACCAAACAAATAAGTAATTTATTTTTTCTTTCCAAACTTATTTCAACAAGTCTTTCATCATAAAAAGAATTGCAAAGTGCGGGACGATGTCCATGACAAAAAAAAAAAGTTTGATAATCAGATCCAAATACTACCTAGTAGATAAAATAATCTATATGGCATACTGTTAAAGACAATTGAAATAACCTGACTTTACTGAAAAACAGTATTCAAAGGAAGTATTTTTTTATTCCTGCTTGTGAAATTATGTCTTCAAACGAACTCAACAAACTTAAAATAAGATACGTTTGCTAGACTTATGTGATACATGTTCTTCATTAATTTCCCAAACTTAGTTCTTAGTTCCAAATGTTACTAAGTTAAGCAAGAGTAGTTTGCACAAATGATGGCTAATATCCATGATCTTCAATATTTTTGCCAAAAGTCTCTACTAGACTGTCCAGTTATGTACCATTATGCTAAATGTCAAAGAGAAGGATTCAAATCAAGGAGTGAAATGTTCTTTATATTTTTGTTGCCCTGCTGATTTTGAATATCATGCATCTAGAGACCAAGGAATTGTTTGGTAAACGATTAGTCCCTGAACAACTTAGAATGGAGGTCTCTCTATTAAAATAAAAACGTAGCATGGTTACCAAGTGATATATGACCTTCATTTCGTGGCACTTATCAAGCTTTCTGTTCGGATGTTTTCAAGATTATTTTAAACATTCATGTGATATTTAAAGTTGTATCAAGGTCACTTAGTGTGATACTGAGGAGTGACCTTCAGCACCATCTGCGTGCTGCCCTGGGCAATCTAGGGGACACAAAGATGAGGCACGAAATCTTATTTCTGTACTTCTTGCAACTTTCAGATAATCTGAGGTCTGCTCTCCAAGCTTGCACATAGAGAAGAAAGATGCTTAGGTCTGACCGAAAAAAGATACATGAATTCAGGCACATGCTCATGAACATCCACGGAGGCTGACATTATTTCTCACAGGTTCATCAAAAATGTTTTTATATAGACAAAAGGTTAAATATTTTTAGATCAAGGCTGAAATTTGCACACAGACATAAATCTCTTATGGAAAAAATCCACACTGTGCAGTGATCAAAGCAGAGGTTCTGTAAAAATTGAAATTACACGCTTTGCTCTGCCCGCAGACTGCAGCTGAATTCTTTCTGTGCTTCCAATCTAGTCCTTAGGCTGAGGTCTCTGTAGTCAGTCTCCTCTGTACTTAATAAAACTGAAGAATAACTGCAGGCACCATCACTTTTGATGGGAATCTCCCTATTCACTTTGCTACAAATTTTTTTGGGGACAGCATCAGCCTCCATCTGCATCTTCTCCTGGATATGAAGTGACAGTTTCAATACTAGTCTGCAATCTCATTCATGACCTCTTATCAGACCTGAGTGATACAAAATGCTTTGTGTTATCTCTTTTTTTTTTTTCCAGAGAAAAGTGCCACTCTAAATAAAAAATAATTTGTGTTTAAAAATTTTTACGACTGCAAGAGTATTCACTGAAAATTCTAGATATTGTAATAGTTTAATTGTTGTAATGCTCTCAGTGAGACAAAATAGTTTTTTAAAATAAGGTACAAGTTTAGTTGAATGGATAAAATGACTTGAAAGTGGTTTTCCTCTGCATTTAATTTAAGTACACTACCAGATTTGCTAATGTGCATCTGGAATCTTAAGAGCTACTGGAACTAGCAAGTGCTAAACAATTGAGCAGGAAGAACGCTGTAAGATGCTGAGTAAATTCTGTCAAAATCCTAAATTTCATCCTCTCCTTCCAAAGTCAGTGAGAGTAAATGAGTACTGAGTATTCATCACTTTAAAGCCACAGAAATAGATGCTCATGAATGCATTCCACTTCTATACTGAGATGAGTATCCTTGGACCTATTTTCATCAGCAATTAGATGGAAGATTTCATGAGAGGATTTTATCATTTATGGGGGCATGTGTTTATGTTGTTACTGAAAAACTGAAAGCTGCACATAACATTCATGCAGGTAATTGACGGGTATTCTGTCCGTATTAATTTCAAATACCCTACAAACCATGCGAAGTGAGATCACAGCATAATGGAGGGAGGGGCTATTGGTTCATCTAGGAACAAAGCTTCTGAAAATATTTTATTTCTGTCTTAAAAAACTTTCCATAGTCGTCATTCCAAGGTAAACTTCATCTCAGAAAGGTCCTCTCATGATGTTACAGGACCACTTTAAAAAAACAATGGAAAAAAAAAAATCACAAAGTAGCAGAAGGTTATTATGAAAAAAAAAATGCTTTGTAATGATAACAGTAGACATTCATTCTAGTAATGCTGTATTTTCCCATCTAAATATGTGAGTAGCATACACAGAGATTTGCGGATATAAATACTCTTTATGGTTCTGTAAAATAATTTCATTGTCGTGCTGTTCCACAGTTCTGAGTTTGGGCTTATGTTAAAATTGAAGGAGTTACGCTAGTTTCTTGAAAAGAAAAATCATTCATGATGTTCAAACATATATGCTTTCTTCCTTTTTGACTGTGGAGGCTGCTGGCCATTTTTAAGTTTTTATGGACTGTATGCCTTGAAGTTTGTAAATGTTAGAAAAGAAGATCTCTTCTAAGATTTCAGATTAAAAGTGTAAATCCAAAATTACTTCAGAAGCAGGTTGTGTACCTGTTCCAAGATTAATAAGGCAGAAATCTACAAATTATTATTTTTTTTAATTGAAAAAAAAAATAAAACCCCCTAAGATTATAGTGGAAGGTACATTAACCATGTAATATTAAACTTTCAAATTGTTCAGTTTTGTTGTTTGTTTTTTTTTAAATTATGTAGTTTATATCATAATAGGATAAAATTTATATACCAGATTAATTTTTTTTTTAGACTAGAAGACCAAAGATCATGTAGATCCTTTTACTAACAAACCAAGTGAGTTTGGCTCCATCTATTGCTCCCAGATTTCACAGCTCTCCAGGATTCTCACTTTAACCTTTTTGACTTCAGTGACATAGAGTTTGTTAAGCAACTTGATCTGCTTTTGATCTCTCCTGGCTGTCAGTAACATTCCTTGATGCAGTCATGCCAAGGAATGACTTCTGTTCCTGTATCATTCCCTAGAAGAAATTTTAGCACTTGCCACATGACTTAAATCAACTCACCATGTATAGAAAATTGGGCATCCAGAGTCACAAGAGCAGTGTGTGACTTTCACTGATTAGGACTTGTGTTGTGTATCTAGTATTATCAGTATAATTTTCTAGATACTTCAGAATGCTAGAGGTGAGGCAGGAAGATGGGTAAAATGTGTATTGAATCAATTAATGTTTTAATCCTCTCTGCTCTGACACTCTCTGGAGGTCCAGTTGTGGTTTAGGAAAATGTTGGATTTGTGGCCCATGAAATTCTTCAAGACATGTATTTAGTTTATGAAAGAACTAGGACACTAAAATGGCAGTGAGAGTTACAATATTTATGAACCACTTACAGCAAGTTAACACTGTTTAGAAGCTGTTCTTTGGCTACACATTAACATTTTAGCTTTACAATAGTAAGTTTATTCTTGCAAATCAAAAACTGATTCATTAACTGTCACTTATTGCAAAAGTTTTGCTGAAGTTCAGCTAAAAGGGAATTAGAAACAATGTTAGGCTGAAAATAAATCTGACTAGTAGAATTTTGAAGAGATGAATGATACAATATAATGCAGACTGCCATAAAATCGGGCTGGAGTCAGTAGTTGTTTATATATTTAATATCTTTGATTTAAAATTGATTACAAGTAATAATTTTGACAATTAAATGTTATTTTTGTAGCGATGCTTTCTTTTCCTTCTGTAGTGTGTTTACAACTCATTGAAAAGTATCGAGCAATAAGAAGTTAGGCTGTGTGGTCCAGTACATCTCTCTGCTTTGGAATAAATGTGACTGAGAATGTTTATAAAGTGTTAAGGATTTGCAGAACACTTGGCATTTTAAAAAAAATGTATTCCAAGAAAAGCCCCACAGTAACTTGGAAAAATACATGTTGCCTACTTTTTCTGTGCTTCTTAGTCGCCTAAAATTATCTATTCAGCTAGGATCTGCTAGTTGTAGAGCTGGTACGCGCTGTTGGGTTTAATACCTGCTGTGTAAATCAGAGCATTGGAAGTACCATATTGTGCAATAGAAAGACTTTTTAAAGTTGTATTTGGGGTGGTGTCAATGTGAGACTGAGAGATGGGATAGTTGTAACCATGGTATGCTTTGATCCTTACCATTTCTTTCTCACATAGTTATCTCATAACTAGCTTTTGAGAAATAATTCCTCTTGCCTCACTGGTGGTTACCCCTAACATCTAGAAAGAGGCCCCAACCCTAAGACCACAGTCGAGTTGTAGTTTGAGATGGAATTTTCGTTTTTGTGGCCAACTCTGTCTGGGGTGCATGGATTGCTTTGCAAAATAAGACTGCGTCCATAGCTGGCTCTTTCATAGGTAATACTAACATTGTAGGCTAAAATAATAATAAAATAAAAGTACTATTCTATTTGCACATCATCCCCTCTCACACACACATATCCCTGTATCTTTTCATATTCATGAGAAGCTCTTGTTCTGATTATAGGGCTAAGACTTTGGCAACATTTCAGTGCCACTTCTTGATTAGGAACAGGAATGGTGTTAATTTAAATTTCAGTTAACAAAGTTAAGCAGTTTAAGCCATCTAGAGTCCCACTACAGATGACAGAAGAGATTCCTCTCCTAAAATTGATTGTCTTCTTGTCCTCTCCTAAAATTGCTAAGGAAAGGTCTTGAGTCTAGTCTAATGATCTATCTTTTAAATAGCTAAAGTTTGATGAAATGAAATCCATCTAAGAAGTTTCCCAAAAACCTATTTTTTTTAATATGTTTCTATACTGGTCCTTCAAGTTGTTTCAAGTGAAGGCAATCAGTTGGAGGAGAGAGAACTGCAGTGGGGAAAAATTTGTATTCTTGGAGAGTTTGAATTCCTTGCCTCATCAAAAATTTTCTGGTTTAAGATACTCTGAAGTATCTGTATTTCTGTGATTGATATGAATGGGAATGCAGATTTTTCACAATTAAGAAATGGATCTCGCATTTTTCATATATGTTTCATAGATTCATATTCTGATGAAAAGATGCCTTCAGTCTTTTGTAATGTCAAATCTCTCGAGATAGTTGTTAACAAAATAATATAGGAACATTAGCAATTTTGATCAATTCTAGCTATCTGTACAGTCTATCTTTACAGAAACAGCTATTCTTTTAACAAAATTAAATACTTGTTTTTGCCTACATATTATCAGCTGTGCATCCACAAAATTCTGGCTGTTTGTTCACCTGTCACCAAAAGGGTTAATTGCTGCAGCTATGCAGCATGCACACTCCTAAACAGAAACCAGATGTAAACTAAAGCCAGGCTTTCAGTCAATCTGTGAGTCATATTTTACTGTCCTTAAAACTCCAAACAAGGAGCTGTCTATGGAAGCCCTTGAAGACCCAGCAGTTCTTAGTGTAAGTCTTCACAATTCCCAAAAAATAAGTAAAAGAAAATAAAGAACTCTTTCTGTACTAGTGGCCAAGTTCATCTGAGTTTATCTTTTGATGAGGCCAGCATTGTTTCCTTTAGGTAAAGTCTAAGCTTTCTTTTAAAGTCACAGGTTGCAGTTGTAAGGAATCCAGAAAGCACTGAGGAAGTTCTGAAAACAGTGGTTTTGCTGTAATATGCTTTTCAGTAGGTAGGTATGACACAGGCACATTTCCTGTGGCAGTCCGAGTACTCAGAACCTCTGACAATTAAGGATACGATTTTAAAGACTTAAAACCAAATAGTCTGTCAAATCTCAGTGCAACTTGTGCTCTCAAGTACCTTAAACAGTCTTGGAAAAAGTACCTAACTTCTATAGGATTTCTATAGATAAGCATGTGGTTTTGGAAGCGGTTAACCAAAACAGCCTAATGGACCTATTGGCATCAAGATAATTCTCAGTTCTGTTTGCTTTCTTTTTGGTTGGGTTTTTTTTTGGTGGCTTGGGCTTTTTTCGGTTGTTGTTGATTTGGGTAGTTTTGGGTGGGTTTTTTTCGTGTGTGTTTTGGAGGTGTCTGAAAGAAAGATAATTCATTGTTATCAAGACTAAAGACAGTACATTAAGCATGAGGAGCAGATGATTATCTGCTCACAGATTTTGTTCAAAAAAAAAAAAAAGACATATTTTAGGACTGGAATAAATTTGTACCTCCAAGCACTAAAATCTAATGTCCAAGAAAAGTAGACGGGAAACAAGCATTAAAAAGATATTCTGAATCTTGAAAACATTTTCTCCTTTTTTTAGAAAGTTAGGCAACTCTTTTTGATGATTTATCAGACTTACTGAAAGTGTTAGTGCAATGCACGGAATGTGCTGCGACTCATCTTTCTCTTTTCTCTCTATATGTTTCTTAATCAATATTGGCTGTTGTGAAACTTTGTAGTTTTAGTATATTGACCTGAAAAAAAAAAAAATAGGATGAGCAAGCTGACACAGTAGCCTGAAAAATGGCACCTAATTGTATTTTAACATAGAAATAAAGAATGAGATGAGATTCTTGTGATACCGGATATAGCTGGAATTGCAATTTTTTTTAATTTCTAAACTTATTTCGAACATAGATTTTCACATCAATTTCTAGATCAGGAGTGTTTGAGAGATCTGTGCATGGGCAAAAAGCTACCGATTTGAATTGCCCCAAATTTCGAAGGTTCTCCCAAAAGATTCCATTTGTAATGCTTCTCTGGAAAATCATGCACAGTCCTCTGCAACGTATGATGTTAGAGACAAGATGAAATTAGACGAGCTATTAGTCTTTGCCATCGTTGAGGTATTGCTTATTTGCTAAAATTGATTTAGAGGAGTGGAGAAGAGTTGTGTCTTCCCACGCCAGCTTCTGCTTAGGGTTTGAAAACTTTGAAAGGTATAAGAACCGTGTGTGAGGACTCGGTATTCAATACAATACAGAACTGAAACTCACCTTGCCGTAAAGCAATAAGAAAAAACTTTGTCTGTCTTTATTCCTGTTTGGACAATTCCATGTTGTAAGATAAACTTCGACCTAGGACTTGGCTTTTTTTGGTGCCCTGAATACCTTTCAGTTCTGTCATTGTAAGAAAATTTTAAATCTGCTTGAAGTGATCTTAGGAATATACTAGCTTTGTCTATGTTTTTCAGTTGTGTACACGTGTCCGAAAATGAGAGAATAACTGAACGTGTGAGAATAGGGATGATAACAGAGCAAGTTTTGAGTCTTATCAAAAAAGACACAAGCTTTTATTTCAGAGAAAACTTTTATAAACTCAGCACAGCAGATCCCCTTTGCCAACTTAGTCCTATGATACCTGGGATGTTAAGCTGGGCTGTTTCACGGAGAAAAATGTGTTTGAGTATGAAGCTGAGGGGAAAAAAAAATCAAAGATAGAAGACCCTTGATATTCTCACATACTTTTTAAATTATTATTTTTTTTTGGTATGTTTCACGTTGCTTAGAATTTATTAAATAGTCTTCTAATGCAAACGTGTAGTCAATATCTTATGCCAGAAACGCTGGCAACTATCTAGGGTTTTGTGCCCTTTCATAGGATCGGCATTTTAGTTTCTTCGGTTACAGTGAGGAATAACAATATCTCATTCAAATAACGGGGTTTTATACTCTGGTGACAAAATACAAAACAGGATAAATAGGTGCTATATCCAAAAAGTTGTGCAGGGAGATCACAAGTCTGGTCTTGGTGCTTTCAAGAACTGGGAAGCTTAGGAAGAGCTTACAGGTCAGTTAATCCTTTAATGAAGCAAGATTCCAATGAGCTAGTTTGTTTTAAGCATCATAATAGTGATAGTAGTATGGTAATAGTTACAGAATTTCTCCTATCTTAAAGCTTGAATGCTACATAAAATATCTTACTTTCTATAAAGAAAGAAAAGGGGATTTTTTTTCCTGTGTTTTCTTTTGAATTTTGAATTATGTAGATATTGTTTGCTATTCAGGAATAGTGTTAAAAATGGACCTGAACTGTTATTCTTCTGAACATCACTGATTTTAGCCTTTTAACAAGAGAAGAAGGGGAGAATAAAAAAAAGCAAACACCTCAATCAAAAAACAGAGAAACAAAGCTGTCATTAACTGTACTCTCTTCCCCCACCCCACACACGCAAACAACCAAATCAACCATGGAAGAGCTTCCACTATCTGAATTGTTAAAGAACAGACATTTCATACCGACAATATGACATGTTTTTATTTTCCATAGCTAGTTGAATATGAAGTATAGTATATCCTTATAGACATTTCCTTATAGACTTTGAAAATAAACCACTTTTGGCTATTGGGATCGGTATAGGCTGATTTTTGGTGGGTATATATCTTCATAAGATCTACACTTCTCTCAAATTCTCTGAGAGATCAGGAGTTCATTCTGAGCTGCAGACATAAATTCAAGACTATAATGCATTTCTATAAAGAACATGTAATTCATATTCTGGAAAAAGGTCTGGAATTCCAGTGGTATTACATGTTATGGTAGGTTATATAGTATCTTTCAGCTCTGACACTTATCTCTGAATAGGAGAAAAGAACAACAGAATTTCTGTATGTCACCATCAAAATGCCTTCCTTTGCAGAATGGTACATAGCTTCTCACCTTTTTTTCTATCATAAGCTGTAAAAAAAAAATCATGATAATTTGAATCACCTTCCTTATTTCAGATGTTCTGACTAACATATTTTTTTTAAAAAAATTACAGGCTTGTCTATGTGACTATATTTGTGGGTTTACTTATTTTTTAAAATATTGCTTCATAAGCAGAGTTACCTGTTTAAATATATTCAAGTAAATTATTTTATCCGAAAATCCACTGATATTTATTTCTACTTTGCTCTAAGCTTAAAAAAAACCCCAAAACTAACAAACAAAATAAAACAAAAAAAAACCCAACAGCAAAAAAAAAAACTAACTAAAATAGTCACTCTGGCTTTATACCACTTGTATGGAGTTACCAATTATTTGAGTCAATCTGCTTTTTTGTTTATGTGCATTTTAAAAATTGGTATCTTTGATTGTCTATCAGGGAAAATTTATTAACCTATGTCTATGAGATTTAAGTCTGTCTTCTCTGATGATTTGCCCCAGATGCAGCAGACTGGATGAGTAATACAGTAAAAGTGCATCAGTTTATACAGCTAACAGAACACAGAGTGATGTGACTAACATCATAGAGATTTGTCTCCTTGGTGCACTAGCTTGAATGACAGATACAGATCTGTAGTGGTTTGGCTGACCAGCATTTGCCAAAATTAATGAATCTTTGGATCTTTGTCTTTAATTGTGCTATGTTTAATTGCTCTGTCATGATTTTATTTATATTTAAAGACATAGAAATAATCCTGTGTTCCTGAAAGAAACTCTGGAGATTATACAAGGAAAACACATTTTTTAAATGTATGCACTTTTACTGAAAATTCTGAGGCAGAACCAAGCATAATTCATGGGAACTTACTGTAGCCTAAAGAGATTTCCACTACAACTGAAATCAGAGTTTGACATTCTTCTAAAGTACTAGGATCAAATCTTCTGTTGACCCAAACTAAATTAGCTTGGGTAGTTGGTGGAAGCATGATGGTACCAGCTCACCAACAAATAAACTATATCAGGGCTGCTTCAGGTTCCAGTTTCCATGTCCTGGTCTCTAGCGCAGTAAGAACCAAGTTGTCCTTCTCCAAGGCGTCTCTCACAGAGTTCAAACCATGGTAACTATACTCTTGTAATCTTTCACTTCAGAAGTAATACTGCAAAGTTATTAAACAATGCAAGGCACTTAAGTACATCTGTGGTTTTATCAAGTATGAAGCCCTCACCTGGCTTTACTCACTAAATTAAGGTCCTTCCTACTGTTTGGTGCAGGTTTTGCACCTGAACTGTCACCTGGGGGCAGGTATATCAACACAGCCTGGAATTTGAGTTTGTAATTTTGTTCCCTTAAAATTCAGCCCCTTAAATTTTTCATTTAAACTAATACACTGGCCACAAGTTATCTGTGTATTTTGGTCAAAACCCTTTGACTGGGAACATAACTATTCCTGAATATGTTATCACAGTGTTTGAATTTGAAAGTAGTGTGTTTGAGACGCCTGTTCCAGCAGTTTCACTGGCTGTGCACTAATTTAAGTATGTCTTTTATTACAATATGCAGATCCATACTATGATGTGTCATCCTAAACTAATCTGTTACTTCAATTTCAGTGTGTGAGACAGAAGCAGCAAAAGTTTATCAGCTATCACTAGAAGAGCACCTTCAGCCTTTCAAAGACAGCATGGAGCAATTCATTAGTCAAGGTAAATAATGAAACATCACTTAACCTTTTCATGACATTTCAAAGGAAAGTTATGGGAACAATGTTTATACATTGTGGGAAAGACACTGTTTATTTTAGCATCATAGAAAGATGTGGCTTAGTTTAATCAAATGCCACACAGTTCTAAAAGATTTGCAAAATGATATTGTTGTACTGTAGGTGACTCTCTCTCTTTTGCATGACAGCAAAGACAAATGCTATTGGCTTTAGTGTGTGATTTGATAAGTTCAACATTCCAGTAGAAAACAATTTTACGGCCTTTGTTCCTTGAAAAATTATTGAAGCTGGATCTGTTTCATTAACTTCTTTCCAAAGAGATAATTCTTTTGTATGCACCAAAAACATGGAGTAAGCATAGCAAAAGTAGTTAAAGGCTTTCCAAGTAAAAGGGGAATCCATATGAAATACTTGGATATGATTAGTGGAAAACACCGTAAGGGACAATATATTAAAAGTATCCATGATGAACTGGCATCCTGAGTGCTAGAAGGAAAACACTTAAAAATTATTAGATAGTGTTTTCAAGGCTCTACTGGACCCTTCTTTTGTAAGACTATAGGAAGTATGGATACCTTTAATTTTTGACTACTAGTGTATCAGCGCATCTCGTGAAATACTACTGAAAGATTATACTCTGTGTTGACCAATTCACTTTTTGATATAAGTTAGAATCCTGTGCATCAAGGTGAAAATGGCCTGATGTAATTGGTGTAACTTAGTAATTTAACTAAATTTTGACCATTTTGCTGCTCCTTATGCTTTGATACTGCATTTTGTAATAGAAGACAGACTTTTTTTATCCTTAACAGGTAAGTTATGTGAAAAAATCAGCTTCTAGTGCAAATGCAATCGAACTATTAGTAATTTGGTAGCCTAGAGATGTGTTAATGAGCTATCTTATATAGACATCATTATTAACTGAATGTGCTGTTTGAGAGGCCAGGTAGACATTTATCTCTTCTCGGTTAGAATATCCAGGATATATCCAAACATTGGAAGAAATGGAATATATACATTCTATTATGTACTGATCCATGATATAAGTATCTTAGTTACAATGAATGAATTGAGCAAAACCATCCTTTTGAACCATCAAATGTGAACTGAGATTTTCCAAGACAAACTATTAGCCAAACCTGGCAAACAGGATATTATCTCCAGCAACAGTAGATATGAACTGCTTTAAAACTGGGTTCTGTTTATCTACGTAACATATAAATGTTACATCAGTGGCATGAGGAAACACGTAGTAAGTGTTTTACATTAGGTTTATATTATTATTTATATTTATAGATAGAGGACAATCAAATCATAAGTTGGTCTGAAAAAGATCACTAATGGTATACTGTAAATCATGCCATATGTTTGCATATTAAACTTAACAGAGTAGAAAATCAGACATGAGGATTATATTTCGTCAGATACGTATCTGTTAAATTTCGTTTGCTTACTTCAGAAACCATACTTTTAGAAGTATCTGATTCTATACTTTATCCTGCTTGATGATTTCTGACTATGACTTCCAGAGCGTAATTATGTATAAGTAGTATAGTAATCTGTTCTGGTTTTATAAGGATATGTGATTGCCCTTCTTGATTATGCATCTGTATTTTAGGAAAGTGAGGAAAAGGATTTAAAAAAAAAAAAACAAAACAAAAAGCAACGTCTCATCCATTTTAAAACTTTACTGTGTTCCCATGTTAACAGTGGCTTTTGTTGGGCAGTTGACAAAAGGAGAAACCCATCTTAGTAAAAACACCATTGTCACATTTTAATGAAAATAATTGGAAATGTGTATTATGAACACAGCGGACTGTGACTAAACAATTTCTACATTTATTTAAATCTGTAAGGCACATTTTGCAGAATTCTGTCCCAGTGTAAGAAAGACAAAGGTTAACATGTAGGAAAAAAAGAATCCCTGGTTAAGTTCCAAAAATAAAGTAATTTTAAATACCTTTCATTATGAAATCCTTTGTTTTTACTTCATGGGATTGAATTCAGACTTGAAAGAGGCCATGTTTAAAGCAGGATTTCTCTTTCCTGTTCAGTGTTTGACAGGCTTTTGATCTAGATATTTTTTCTAAGGGCTTTTGTTGTTTATGTAGACATAATCGATGAGTCTTTTCAGCTAGACTGCACACATGATCATTTAGAAAAACAGAGGGACAATTCTTGGCACCTTTTGGGGATTTGTGTTTATATAACATACGCTCTGGGCAAAGAAAAAAAAAATCAAGCTTTAAGTTTTTATTTTTTCAAGTTCCAGTTTCTCTAAAGTCAGAAAAAGTTTTAACTTATAATTCAGATGAAAAGCATTTTTCATAGGCTTGAATAATTTGGCGTGTTTATATGATGCTTTTTCAGAGTAGATAACTTGTGTGCATAATGGGACCCAAAAGTTCAAAGTAGCTAGCTATTTACAGCGTATTCACTTATACTTGTTGCTAGCAGCTAAAATGGAAAATGGTTTTCCCATAGGCAAGAAAATTTGGACATCAAATTAAATATCCTTGGCAAGGGGTCAGAAAGCCGCTGCTTTATAAGAATAGTTTACTGTCTGGCACAGTTATATAAATCTGAATTAAGTTACTGTAACTAGTTTAGCTGATTGTTTCTATTGATGTATTAATAAAAAAATATTTTTAAACATTAACAGTTTCATTAGATTCATCAGAGACATTAAAAAGTTCGTATATTAGTAGCTTACTTAAGAATATGTTCAGAGGTGTAAAGTTTTAGATTAAAATGCGAGCGGTATATATGATCGAGGCTGCTTAGTGTTTGCCTTACGGGCCTAGTGAAGAGGCTAAATAATCAACATATTCATTACAATCTGCAAATTATTGAAAGTATGCCACTCCTTTTTCTGATAGACTTTAAGGTCATTTGTAAAATGATCGTTCTACTTGACATCAAACTACCTGTTCTATCCTTTCTACACTGCCCTAGTCAATATTTGAAAAGCATGCTTTATTGTGTGTATGTGTCTGTGTCTCAAATCCTACAGGACAATCCTCTTTGTTCTCCTGTGTTTTCTGTCCTTTTTTTTTTTTGATCCACATGTTGCAAGTCATCAATCATAAAGTAGATAATATGGTTATTTTGTTTTCACAAACAGGTTTTTTTTTTCTGAAATTCTCTATAGTTACAGGATTTAAAAAAGGAAAAGGAAAAAAGACCTACTTTGTAAAAGGCAATTGGAGAAAAAATGTCAGAAAATACAAGGCTTATAAAAAATTATATTTTTTTCTTACTTATTTCTAACCATTTCTTTAAGAGTTTCCAATATTTGAGTAATATAAAATATAAATCTAAAATTTATAGAATAGCATTTCTTTTCCAATGAAAAGTGATTCAGACCAAACTGTAGGAATTTTAAAAGTACTAATTACAACTGCCCAATATAGGGTACATATTCACTGAAGTTTTCTGTCCTTGAGTTACTCCCCACAAGTTATCACAATTTGAATAAGAGAGATTGCAAAGAAAAACACTGTTTGGGAACCTTATCTCCTTTGTTACATATGTGGCTGTGGACAGATATGGACACACAAACATCAGAGATCACATCGACCATTTTGGAAAGCTTCAGAAATAATAACTTATTTTCCTGGGGGAACTGTGCATGACACACAGAATGGTGAGGAAATACTGAGTGCACTAGTCATCATGCAATTCATAGAGGAATTTCGTTGGCAGTTAGTAATCCTTTAACCTTGTCCCCACTTGATAGGATAGCCAGCTGACATTGAAGGAATCGTGTGTGCATGAACCACAAATGAGTCTCAGTCACTGAGCTATAACTGTGGTTAGCTTTGCAGAGGAAAGCAGCACTTGAGTGTTTGCTGCTGGGACTCCAGATAGACTGTGCATTCTTGTCAGCCTGATAAAGCAGGAAACTTGTGATAGGGGGCAGGAGCCATCACTCCCTCAGAAAAGTAAGTCTCTGGTAAGAGGCAATATCTCGCCTCTACAGCTTTTCCAATGAGATTCTGTAAATTGTGCACATCAAGGACTTCAAATTCGAGTAAGTCTTCTAATACCATATTCAAAAGCCAACCCAATATAATTAAGTTCGTACTTTAGATAAAGCGTTATGATGCAGGAATTTAGGCACTAGAATGCATTGTTTACAGAAGTAGTAAAAACATAATTTTCTGATATTTAGCAAGTTCATCTAAAACCACTGGGAATAATTCCGGTATGATTGTATGTTTGGAAGAACAAGGTAACCATTCAACCTGTAGTGCTTTCAAGTCTTTTCTTTTTTTTCAAAATTCTGCAGTTAGTGAATGCCAGCCCCAGGTTTCATTCTGCTGGACCCAAGAACACAGACTCTTCTCCAGACCCAAATTCTAACCACATCCTTGTGATCTTGCAGAGTAAAGATGCTAAAATTGTCCTCTTGGGTGAACTGTCAGTAACCATCTCCTGCTTTTGCGAGAGAGAACACTCAGGAATCCACTTTCCAAGCTGTTAGCAAATGAATACGTAAATCACAATGTGTGTCGTATTTATCATTGTAACTCCAACCGGATAGTTTATCATGACTTGTTCTTTTAGGTCAAACAGTAAATGGCTGTGTATCATCAAATGATGGATTGCAAGTGAGACCAGAGCATCAGACTGAATCTTGGTTGGCTAGGTTCAGTTCCTGGCTCCAGAAGTACTGGAGATGATTGCAAAATGAATGCTGCAAGGGTAATCTTAATTCTGGCATTTTCTAACCCAGAAAGATTGATTTTGCAGATTCTATTTTCTTTAAATGTTGTTTTTATAGTTTGTTTAATATAAGGGAGAATATAGCACCACTTCATAATTTTTCTAAAAATAATTTGAGAAAACATTACTAAAACACCAGTAGGAATATATAGGAATAAATGTTTTTGGTTTTCTCTAAAGACAATGCACAGAACATTAAGTGGTTAGATATTAGTAGATTTAGTGAGGACATTATCTTTAAATATTATTGTTATCAAAATGCACTCATTATTAGGATTAAAAGAAAAAGAAGTTTTTGTTTTAGAAGAAAATGTTAGAGAAATATGAAAAGAGAGCAACATGAAGTCACCAGAACAAAAGACACAGGAATTCACAAATAATATAATTCCATGAATGTTTACATTTTTATGTTAGTATTCTTTTTGTTGGATTATTGAAAGAGTTTTTAAAACTTGTTCTTTGAGTGCTGAAAATATTTCTTTTAATCTCACACTGACATCTTAATGCTAATAAATTGTTTAATGTCAGTGGTGTATAAACTTGTCCCTACCTCAGACATCAACACCTCCATTGGTGTGCATTATTACATAACAATCCTAATTCAGATTGTGTTGTATCAGCAGCACTAAACAGGTTTCACTGAATTAGCCTCCCCTTGCCTCAAAGTCCATGAAAGACCAAACCTTTAGACTGAGACTGGCCTTTGACAAGGCCTGTTTGTGCCTTTGACAAAGGGCCTAATTTAATCGGTTTTGTAGGCATCAATGCAATGGCTGCAGACAGCATAAGTGGGGTAGAGTAAAAAGATATATCGAAATCACTTCGGAACAAATGGATGCATGAGTGTCATAATAGCATGATACCCCAAATATTCTGAATAAATGCAGCAAACTGCTGAAATACCAAAAACCTGGCAGATAGTTGGTGGCTGGGGGAGTAGAATTAATTCACATTTTAAGTCTCTTATCCAGTAATATCCAAAATATGTTCAAACAACATTGATTTTACCACATAATTTTTGGGATGGAGAGGGAAAAGTAAGAATTAAAGTAAGCATTAAAGCTTAAGTAAGAGTACTTAGCTCTTTCACTAGCCCTAATCACAGTGGTATGACATGTTCTTCAGCACTGCAGAGTCCCGGCTCACACCAGAACAGCTTTCCTTTTAAATCAGACCTGAAATCTCTTGCAGCATCTTCACAGTACCTAATAACATGCGTTTAGGCCTAAGTGTGCTATCTAAATGTCTGTGTTAGTGGTAAGTCCTGACCAGACTGAGACCTTTCAGCAGTGCAGGATTTCAGAATAAGTAGCAAGGAACATGGGGTGAGGAGCTCAAAGCTACATATGAAATACAGTGTATTTTACTTCTGTGAAGGTGACATACAACAGCGTTATAGTGAGCAGTCAGTGAATGCACGTGACTGAGTAAGACCACAGAGATGATTAGAGAGCCTGGAGCATCTCTCCTATGAGGACAGGCTGAGGGAGTTGGATCTGTTCAGCCTGGAGAAGAGAAGGCTCTGGGGAGACTTTATAGCAACCTCTCAGCACCTGAAGGCAACCTACAGGAAAGCTGGAGAAGTTTTTATAAGGGCATGTGGTGATAGCACAAGGGGCAATGGTTTTAAACTAGAACAGGATAGATTTAGATTAGACATTAGGAAGAAGTTCTTTACTATGAGGGTGGTGAGAGGCTGGAGCGGGTTGCCCAGAGAAGTGGACGCCTCATCCCTGGAAGTATTTAAGACCAAGCTGGATGAGGCTCTGAGCAACCTGATCTAGTGGGAGGTGTCCCTGCCCATGGCAGGGTGATTGGAACTAGGTCCCTTAAGTCCCTTCCAACTCAAGCCATTCTATGATTCCATGATTTATTTTTTATTTTATTTTATTTTTGAAATGTTGGATCTGGATCCCACTTCTTCCTTCATTCAACTGACAGCAGGAGTTATTTTTCAAAGGGTGGCAAATAACTATCTTCTAACCAGATTGCTGCATGATATGGATTAAAACAGGACACAAATAGCAAAATGTGGAGAGAGTTCACATCTTAAAGCATATCATACATGAGGGGTAGGTAGGACTTGTGCTGAGGGGGAAAATATCGGGTAGAGAGAGTTGGGTATTCATAACCACAAGCTTCTATTAATTTGTACAAGATGTAATTCTGTAATTAATACAGAGGGATGTAAGACTCTTACTAGGGCTCCCGGGAGACATCCTGCTTTCTTCTCTCGCAGAGGTTTCTTAGCATGAACATACCCAATAATAAACTATCCAAATGTACTTGGATCTTTATTCAATGTAAATAGAGATCTCAAAACTATAGCAAAGTAGCCTTCATGACTCACTGAAAAAGCGTTGTATCTGTCAAGAAAAACCAAAAACCTGTCTCCACTTGGAAGTTACTGGAAAGCACATTCATAGCTAGTTATAAACAAATACTGGTTAACACTTTAAATAAAAAGAGAGGAGAAAAGCAAGAGGAGATTCCCATTGCTGTCCATCTGAGATTACTCAGATGCATTCCTGTATTTGATTACCTGAGAAGATGTGATATTCCCTTTAGAGAGATCAGGAGATTGAAAGGGATGGAAGTTTTGTGCATCTTCTTACTCTTTGAAATCTGTTCAGTAGAAATAGCTTTCATTGCAGCAAGATTTGGGTCTGGATAATTACTACAGACAATAATCGCTGGCTGAAGACCATACCCCAAACCAACAGCAAAGCATTCTGGTGGAACAAAAGCTCTGAGAGGTCATTTGAATGCTGAGGAGACCTACAAGGTCTACTTGGAATAATTTCTGAATCTGAACTAAAGGGTCAACTTGTTTTGTGATTATGCTTATCTAGTATGTTTGCGCATAAAGGACACTGATAATTCTTTATTAACTGTTAGCTTTGAGTCTATTTTTCTAATTAAATTCCTGGTAATGTTGCATATTGAATTTTAAGCTTAAGTAATTTTTTTTAATTTATTTTTTTAACAAAACCTCTAAGCACAAGCTCCCTGTCACCCTTTAAAAACTAAGGATCATCTAACTTTTCTGTACTGTCTTCCCCCAAACCCGCTTCCTTCTTGTTACTTTCCATCTAAAATGACCATTTAGTTTTTCCCAGTGCCACTCATGTCCTCAACTACATTAGTCTTATCAAACAAAACAAGGAGAACAAACAACAACATCAAAAAACTGAGGCAAAACACATTCAGAAATCTAAAGTGGGGGAAGGAAGAGTTTTTTCTCAGGAGCTTTCTATTGATCCTTTGCTAGTCTGCTTTGATATTTCAAGGTATTTCAAAACACAGTGTTGAATAGTATGCTGACTGCCAAATAAAACAGCTGTAAGTATTAACAAAACAAACTATTTGCAGAAAAGTGAATTATATTTTTCTGCTGAAGACCATTATTTTCTAGAATGTTTGTGTATGCTTCTCTCACTGAATTTTGTGAGATGCTTCAGGTTTTCATAAACGGTCACTTCAGTATGGCTAGTCACATATGTGCCTTTTGCAGAAGTTTATATGTAAACCTTGCAGGACTCTGAAAGAATTGTAAGAGCAAACACATAGAACAATGACATGTATCATTCTGGAATGTGAGTATATGCTGATAACGACAGAGATTTTGTGAATTAGCTAGACTTCATTTGTAAAGTCTTCTTGGAAAACTCATTTTGAATTGCATGCGGTCAAGTTTTTTGCCCCATTTATAAAACATCAAGCAGTAAATTTAAGAAAATACAAGAAGCGTTAAACCAGTAATTAGAACATCTGTTGTGAATAAATTTTGAAGAAATACATATATCCTGTAGTTAAAAGAACTGATTAAAGATTCTTGGATGTAGTACAGTCCTCATATTTGGTAAGGAATGACTTAGGGAGGAAGGAATGTACTTGAATTTTGACCAAATGTATAAAGTATTTAGGAAGTATGGACCTTGCTCTAAAGGGAAACCATCTTTAAATAATGTGAAGGTATTTTTATGGAAAAAGCAGGCAAATAATGAAATATTATGTAGCAATAAGGCATTAAAGATGCTTTCAAAAGAAAAAGCGAGAGGATAACATTCAGTATATATTGCAAATAGTAGATAATGCAGCTTTGCTCCATGAGAAGTCACTTTCACTCTAAAACATTCTTTTTTTTTGATATGGCAATGTTTTACCTCTGGTCGCTGATACATTGCATGAAATATAAGGGCTAATGCTTCCTGGTATAATATAGTCTAGTAGATTTTAAGGTGATTTAGTAAGTTAGGATCAAGGATCAAGAAAACTACTCTTAGCAGGGGACTGGAGAAAAGATGATGAGTCAATAAGATAAGGAATATTTTCATTTGGGAAAGATAACCAACCCAAGAGCAGGAACTCCTACATCTGTTAGAAAAGCCTTCAAGCAATGGCTGCTATGGTCAGCTGATGTATTCTGAATATGTATGAAAGCAGATATAGCTACAGGATGACTACAAGACTTCTTTTAATGGTTTTCATAGAAATCAGTAAGACTTTCTTCAGTATTCTTGCTTCTTGAGGACTCAGATTGAGAGAAATTTTAGTGACAGAACAGAGCAATCAGATGTGCTCAGCTGCCATGAAATGGAACTGACCAAATATCCTGTATCGACCATTGTTATAGTAGGATCACTGTGGAGTAGGTTGGAATTTTCTCCTTTTTACTTCACCTGTTGAAGGGATTCTATTTTGTAAAAGGAAATACACTTTTCTTCCGAGACTGTTCTCCCAAGTTGAACACCTTGAACTGGTACTTAGTTGATATAGGCTGCTAAGAAGGAAGAATGACAAAGTAGGGCCTTTCAGGCACTCTCTTTACAGTTGTGATGAACTGTTTTGAGGGAAGAATTAATAGTAAAGATGGATTTTATTGAATGGAATGATAGTCTAATGCATTCTGGGACACTTCAACTGAATCTGTCATAAAGCCAAATATTTTTTTCCTCCCTCACTCAGTTAGGAAAAATGAGTTGAAAGCAGTTTATCAGTGGGGCAACTGGTAAAGAGGAAAACACCAATAACCACTAATATCATGTGATCATATTAGTGGCCTCTCCCAGAAGTTATAGGAATCTCCAGCTGCTTCAACATCTAATAGTGAGGTGATACCATGACAATTCTGTCATTCTGTGATAGTAAGACTTTTGTGGTTTTGGTAACAGGAGGCTTTCTTCCCTTGCTGGTTGAATCTTAATGTGTGCCTTTGACTAGCCAGCTTTCACATGTTTACTGTGTACTAGTACCAAAGCAGTCATGTGAATATTTTCTTTGGACATGGAGAGATCCTTGAGTGTATATACTGTATTTTCCTCTTTCACTGGTGCCACCTGTCACCTTGCGGAAGCAGAATTGTTTTCATACTATTCTTTAACTTTTAATATCTAGAAAAAGAAGAAAAGAAATGGATTACAAGTCAGTCTTACACTTAAATAGTATCCTTTTGATAACATGCAAAAGGTTTAGAAGTGTCAATATATCTTTGGAACAGACTACAAGGGAATTCTTTTTAGAAAAAATTCTTCCCTTGCAAGACTCTGTTTAATGCCAAGAGATGATTTGATGCAGGATGAAATCCCTGTCTGTCAGTATAGCGGCTGCCTTATGCTATGTACTTGTTGCTTTTTTTAAAAAATGCTATTACATGCACCTGCATCATTCAGGGATTCTTAGAATTCTTTTCATTTTGTAATATTCGGTCTTTATAAAATGGTTAAAAGTACAGATACCTGAAGTTTGTGGTTTGTTTTTTTTCTTCCTCTCTGAATCATAGTAACTTTCCTTTTTAATTTAAGCAAAACTTGCTCCAGAATGGGGACAGTCTGACACACTTTGATAAAACTAGTATAATATGCTGTGCTTGCACTCTTTCAAAAAGTAAATTGTGGAATATTTGCTCCATTGTTGCTGGGAAATAATTATTTGAAGCATGTGCAAACCAGTTGAAATAAGGAAGGAAAAAAAAAAAGCACAGCAAACGGAAAAACAAAATTAGACAGCTCAGATGATAGTTTACATCATTAATCTTGGAAACTATAAAAAAGTTATATCCTATGAGTGTAATGTATATACTAAAAGACTGTCCTAGGCTGGAACAATCTAGCCTTCATTTCCAAGCTTTGTTTACCTGAGAGGAGTTGAAATTACTCTTTTCAGTAAGAATTATTTATTTTAAAAGTTGTATCCACAGAAAGTGTTAGTGCAGTATTAGATACTGGATCTCCCTTCATCTAGGGCATTTGTGTGTAGTTTCTTCTCTCCTGCACCATATGCTTTTGCAAGTCATACCTTGACTTTCAGGATTGAAGTATGAAGAGAAAAGAAATACTAATGAAATTCTGTTCAAAGCTGCCAGGTTTCACCTGGTTTCATATCCAAAGCAAGGCAAGGCTTTCAAGAAAACTTCTGAGCAAGCCCAGATTCACTCAACACTGGGCCCAGGTTCACTCAAAAGGGTTGTAAGCCCTCACAAACCTTTTGAAGTTTCTGGGCTGAGTTTCAAGTCAGTACTGAAACCTGTAATCAGGCAGGCTTCGCGTGCTCGTGAATTTCCTTGAGAACATTTACTCATTTCTCCCTCAAGTTTTCGGTGGTTTGCTGGGATTTTTTTTCACTTTCAGAAATCGATGGAGTCAGAGTCTTCAAGTAATGATTACTAAATTCTTCCTGCTGCAAACATCCACGTCCTGCTCATCCTACTCAAAAGGCTACATAACCATTAATAAAAAGCATTTATAGTATCAGACATAGCTATGATCCTTATTCTGACTGGGGAAAGGATAGTGAAACTCCATTTGTGTATCTTTGTTACAGATTTCACATATCTATTTTAGCGTTAGGATATGTTTGTAAAGTGCTTTTCGTCTTGAAACACTGTACCAGAAAAATAGTGGTTATCTTTGTTCCTTGATAATTTCATTGCCTTTCTAATTTTTGCCAAATTTAAAATCAGGATTTCCTTTTTCAAAGACAGTGTATCTTCAGTGTAGAAAAAAAAATAATTCTAATGCATTATTATTATAAACCTAAGTAGGGAAAGTGGAATGAAAAATACCTTAAAAGTTTCTTATTTTTTAGATTTCTTTATAAACCCTGTATCATTTATTTTCAAGACAGTTCAGAGCCTCTTCATGTCGCCAAATCCACTGGCATTTGGGAGTTCTAAAATTGTCCTTGCAATACTGCGGGCTAGTTGTCCAGCAGACTGGAAAGCTTTTGGCTAAAGCATGCAGATCTTAAATGGAATTTAAGTTGTGCTACCTTAATGACCGTGTAAGTCTCACCTAAGCACACATACACAAAGCAGTGGTACTATTGCTTTGCACATTGGTGATGCTTAAGTTAATATGCGTGGTTTTGTACATTTTCTGTATCAGAATACTCATCTAAGTTCAGTGAAATTGGTACAAAATAAAATATGAAAGAACACGTGGTAAATAGATTTCTTTTTTTCTTCACCAATGTATAGAAATGACAGTTTTGTATTTTTAATTTTCTTCACACGATCAGCAAATGATAATTTTCTTCATATAAAAACAAACATGTTTTCAATATGGGCCTGCTGTGGCTGTAGTATTCACTGTCTGGTGTGTCTGCAGGGAGTTGGTATATGCAGCGAGAAGGAAATAAGCTTTTATTTGTAATTGTCAAGCAGTTTTTATGAAAGCCATAAGGCTGAATCCGTCCTGTTCTTTACTCAGCTTTTCTTCCTCTTCATAGACCAGTTCGCGTATTTAACTTTGCAGCATCGTTCTTTAAGATGTGTTTTACTGTCCCTTTCGTGACTTGACTGTTGTTTATATGTGGGGTTGTTTTGTTTTTGTTTTGTTTGTTTTAATTTTCAAAACTTGCTTTGATGTTTTTGTTGTGTTTTGTTTAGTTTCTTTTTCATAGGGATATCAAAATTCATGTAGCTTTATTTGTTTTTTTTGTTTGTTGGTTTTTTTCTTTCAGAATTGATGCACATGAGTATATCCTCAAGTGATTTCTATGCATTTTATACAGGATATATTTACAATAAAGATTATTCTGAAACGTCATAATTATCTTTCACTTTGTAGCTAATTCCTTGATTGTTATTTTACAGCTAAAATAGACCAAGAAAATGAAGAGAAGTCACTGACAGAAGCACATAAAAGGTAAGAAATAGCAATGCAGTAAAACTTTTCTTTGAAAAATATGTTTTGGTAGAAGTTACTGTATTGGTAGCCAGCATTATTGTGTTTTTGAACAGCAAAAGAAATGCACTCAGAAAACCAAGTGATATTTATTTATCGTTAATTTTTATTTGACAATTAAGAAACAAAAATGAAGTAATAAAGATACGCAGCCTACCTTGAGAGAAATACTGCACTTGGCTCATGTCCTTTGAAAAATGCATCTATCTTATGCAAAAAGAAATTCAGAATATACCATTTGGACTGAGAGAAATTTTTCATATTATACTGGAATCACGGTGATTTGACAGACATGTAGCATTCTCTAAATGACTGTTATTCATTAGGTAACACTTTCTGTGCATATAAAATGTCTGCTTTAAAATAAAAAATGGAAATTTGTTTTTTAATATACTAGTGATATGTATAATTAAATGTGACTTCTTTTGCAGAATTTCTAATACATCTTTAAGTAGTCTTTTGTGGCGAAAAACAAAATACCTCATTAAATTTCATTACAGATGTGTGCAGTTGAGAGTTTTCAAAATTGGAAACTTCGCTGCATTGCATAACTTGTGGTTTCTTCTGATCTTTTTACGGTGTTCTCCAGAAGTTCTCCAGAAGCAGTGTTTAAATAGGATAGATTTTTGTGTCCCAGCAAAAGACCAAAATATGGCACACACTGTTTATAGTCCAGATTTAGTGAAGCTGACAGGCTGTGTTTGTTTTTCTTTGTACTAGCTACAACTGCCACTGAATATATGCTAATTAATATATTCATTATATATTCTCAAAGCTGGAAAGTCTCTCAATAGGACTCTGGTAAAATATACTATTATAAAAGGTTCTAATTTTCACTATGGTTTGTTAGCCATTGTATGGTCGTGATGTCCAAATTTGCTACCTGCTCCAGTACCACAGAGCAGTTCAAATCCTGGTACAGCACCGCATTTTCTCAGTATTCTCTTGGGCCATGTACTTAATATAGTACCTGAAAAGGAAACCAAAGGGAGAGTGGATGATCTTCTGTCACAAGAAGCTCCTTTCTTGCTCGTAAGGATGTGGTAGGTCCTTCGGTGATATATCGGTAGTGTGGGACCATGATTGGAAAAATGGAATAAAGGGAGTATTGCCTTGGCTTTGTATCATACCTCTTGCTCAAGTATATGAAAGGCATTCCTGACATTTCTTAGGTTTGTTTAACTTCTGAGTTACAGAATTCTTATCCTTAAAAATCTCCTTCAAGATAAAACTTTGAGAGAAGAAACTGCTGTTAGAGGAAGAGATTTTTGTGATCTCTAACTGCTCTTTTAAGAAAACCTCCTGTGGAAAATGGATTCATAGAATTATAGAATGCCAGGTTGGAAGGGACCTCAAGGATCATCTGGTCCAACTTTTTAAGTAAAAATTTTAAATGAGATGGCCTAGCACCCTGTCAAGTTGTGTCTTAAAACTGCCCAGTGTAGGGGAGTCCACCACTTCCCTTGGGAACTTATTTCAATGTTTAATTGTTCTTATTGTGAAGAACTTTCTTCTGGAATCCAACTAGAATCTCCCCTGGAGGAGCTTTCAGCCATTCCCCCTTGTTTTCTTCATGTGGCTCCTTGTAAAAAGGGAGTCTCCTTCCTCTTGGTAGCCACTCTTCAAGTACTGATACATCATAATAAGGTCTCCCCTAAGCCTTCTCTTCTCAAGGCTGAACAAGCCCAGATGTCTCTGCCTGTCTTCATACAGCAGGTTCTCCAGTTCCCTGATCATCCTTGTGACCCTTCTCTGGACCCTTTCCAACCTGTCCACATCTTTTTTTGTATAGCGGAGACCAAAAATAAATGCAGTACTTGAGGTGTGACCTGACCAGCACTGAGTAGAGTGGGACAATGACTTCCTTGTTCCTGCTGGTGATGCCCCTGTTGATGTAACCCAGCATTCTGCCAGCCTTCCTTGCCGCTGCAGCACCCTGCTCACTCATGTTGAACTTGCTATCCACCAAGACCCCAGGTCCCTCTCCATAGGGCTGCTCTCCAGCCAAGTGGATCCCAATCTGAGCTGCATTCCTAGGTTATGTATTCCCAGGTGCAAGGCCCTGCACTTATCCCCGTTGAACTTCAAAAGGTTCTTGCTAGCCAGCTTCTCTAGCCTGTCCAGATCTTCCTGGAGGGTGGCTCTCCCTTCTGGAGAGTCAACTACCCCACTTATTTTTGTGTTATCAGCAAACTTCATCAGGGTGCCTTTAATCCCAGCAACCAAGTCACTTATGAAGACATTCAAAAGCGCTGAACACAATACCGACCCTTGAGAGACCCTGCTTGTGACTGGTTGCCATTTTGAATAAGAACCATTTACCACCACCCCCTGGGTGCGGCCCGTCAGCCAGTTTCTCCACCTACCACACAGACCACTTGTCAAAGTCATAACACGTCAGTTTTTCAGAGGAGGCTGCGGGGGGACCATTTCAAAAGCCTTGGAGAAGTCCAAGTACATTATGTCCACTGCTCTCCCTGCATCAAACAATCGGGTCACCTTGTCATAGAAAGAGATCAGGTTTGTTAAGTGTGATCTGCCCCTGGTGAATCTCTGCTGGCTTTTCCCAATCACAGGCTCCAGGGACTACATGTCCAAAGCTGACAGATACCTAAGGGCAAGGGGACTCTCCAATCTGTTCAGAAATCTTCTGACTTGACATTTGGTATCTAATTCACTCTCCATTGTTTTTATTTTTCCCCTGACCACATTGGAACCATCATATCAAAACATTCCTATTGGTATATCTAGGATCCACAATATGGGGGAAAAAAGCAAACCACTCCCTGGATTCTCATTCAGCTTGGTCTGCTCCTTCTGACTTGTCCAATTTTTTTCTTTTCCCCCTATGCTGAGTATAGAAGCTCCTTTTAGATAGTAGTTTGTCAAAGAAGAAAATTCAGCTTCACTGTTCCACTTTACTGTGAATATCTAGCAAGGATAACATCATATGCAAAGCCTTTTGTGGAACACATGAGGAATTATGCTAGGGCAACATTAGAACAAAGTTATTTTTTACTATTATCTAGGCTACATTTTCTTTCTCCCTTCAACCTTCCCACTGAAATTCTTAATCAGATCAGTGGTATTTATTAAAGTACTGAAGATGGCTTCGTGGTATAGTTTTAGTATTATGCACATATATTTCACCATGATCTTTAATTTGACTTAGAAATAAAATGTTTGGGATCTTTTTTTAGCAGGAGATGGATTAAAAAAAAAAAAAAAAGGTAAGAGCTTAAAAAGCTAAGTAAAAGATTAGTTACATTTGGCTAATCATATGTAGAATGGCAATGCAGAGGATGACCAGACAAGCAAGTAGTGCAAGGAAAAGTGATGGATTAGATGGAGTAAAATTAATGTGATTAATGTACTTGGAGTTTCCTTTTTGAAGTGGATGACTTCAGTCTGTGAATAAGTTCAGGTTTACCCCACGATAGCATTTTGTTAGCTTTCAGTAAAAACTAAAAATTGTCTCTCTGTTTTTTGGGGGGGGTGTTTTGGGTTTTTTTTTTTTGGTTACTTTAGTCACAAAATATTATAGGTGATATTTCTATGAAAATACAAAAGTCAAAAGGAATAGTTCTTGCAGGAATAACAACAGAAATGTTTCTAAAATGAATAATGATTTGGGGAAAATGCAGCAATGTGTATTTTAGAAAGGCTGAATTGTGCAATAGATGAGCTGAAATGGAAAGTTAATCTTCCACACAAAATAAAGACAGAGAAAATGGAATGTCTGCTCCAGGGACTCCATACAGTGTATAACTGTTCATTTGTCACAAGTGAGAAAATGTTTAATCAGTTTTGAAATGATGTATTCTCTCTTTATTTATCATGTTTAGTGACTTTAAGAGTGTCAGTATGTAAAGTGTTTATCCAAAGAATGGATTTCTGGCACATGGATAAAATGAAAAGTGAAATGTTTGGTTCGCAATAGGCATATGTTCCAAGATCTCTCTGAGTAAGTATCCTGAGATGAGAAGAAAGCACACAGGTCTGTGTTTATCTAGCTTACGCAGGCAGACAAGGAAGGCTCCAGCCTGGTATTAACACTGAAGTGACATGGAATGTCTTCACTAAACCCCAAACAATTACATCATTCCCTTAACAATATTAATAAAGTGTAATAAAAAAGAACCTGGCATTTTCCAATTAGATCCTCATTGCTAAATACTTGAGGAACTGTGAAGTACTTGACAAGTTAAAGTAAAAAACCACTGTTTTGGGTGAGGGGAAAGAAGTAAAATAGGAGAGGAGGGGGTGGGGGGAAGAGAAGTTTCTATATCCCAGGACTCCACAATCTGACACGTTATTTTTTTAAATTTTAGATTATGTCCTCTATCTCAAGACACATAACTACATGCTCAATTCACACAATTTTATATAACATGTAAATATGATTATAATCTAGCATCTTTGAAAAATGGGAAATAAGAGCACACTTTCCACCCAGAAAACACATGTATTTTCATTTGTCTCTAATCTTTCAAGATGTGAATTTCCTTAAGCAGGGAGAAAAAAATTAGAAGCTCTACTGTTTCCACGTATGCTTAATACAATTTTAAAGTGAGATAGAGTGTGATCAGAGTATCCACAGCAAGCAGGAACCGAGATTGCATCAAAGTTACTGTCAAAAGTAATATGATAGCCGATTCATTGATTACCATGGTAGGATAAAAGGCAATAGCAACTGCAGCAATATAATCTTGCTGGTTTATAATCAGAAATGAGCTAGTTACTTCTCTTCTTGCATTTCATTCCTGGAGAAGCAGCAGCTAAACCACCTTACAAGAAACAACATTCAGTGAGACTGAAGTCCTGATTCTCTACCTCACTACCTCTATTCACCTAAAAAGCTATGAAGGAATACCTTGTAGCTTTATTACTTTTTTACAATACCTTATCTGGTATTGAGTTCTGATCTTCTTGGAAGGCTTCCCAATTAGGGTCTTTTTTGAGAAGAAAGTAAATCCAGATTGCAACACTTATGTCTCTTCCACTGAAATAGTTAAGATGACCTTTTTCTTTCCCTCTACCTCTTCATCTCTTCTTGAAATAACATCTCGGTGACCATTCACAAATTGAACTGGAGATGTTTGGTTTATCCTGAAACAGTTAAATGATCTTCAATTCTTCCTGTTGTATCTCAGTCAAACAATGAAGCTTCAGATTCTATATTCAGTGCAGGAGCAAGGAAAACTGCTCAGTTTTTTTACTCATACTGAACTCATGTAAGGGGCAATGTATTCTTAGAATCTCTTAAGAACATGACAGATCCTTGTATTTCTAATATTTCAGGTAGTATAACCCCGCTTGAAGTGATAACATAGGCCACTAAGAACAGTCCCATATCACAGTGACTTGTTCCGGGATGAAACTGTTCACCTGTTTTTCCTGCTGTGTTGCCTAATGAGGACTGGATAGACAAAAATGTCACTCGCTATCTTTGCTTTCTGTGCATTACTGAGTTTTAACAAACAGGAGACTAGTAAATCTCAGTGTATTATGAGAATATTTGTTTTATGAAAAGTCAAATAGACGACTTTTTTGCCTTCTGATATAAGTATCATCTGGGGAATTAGGATGTGTGTGGCTTGGTTTGGAACACTCATCTCACGTCAGGATATTTTTATTTAGTTTATTTGATAATTTTGTCCCATTACTTGCACATTCCAGTGATTTTTAGGCTTTTAAGTGCCTCCCAAGTGTAGTTTCCCAGGCACCTCTTCTGTTTTCAAGACTTTTAATAATCCATTTAGCAATGTGTTGTTGCTTTCTTTGCTGTAGCAACAAATGAC
This sequence comes from Baryphthengus martii, assembly GCA_013396935.1. Lineage (NCBI taxonomy): Eukaryota > Metazoa > Chordata > Aves > Coraciiformes > Momotidae > Baryphthengus > Baryphthengus martii. The sequence goes on from VWZK01009201.1 coordinate 84,807, forward strand.
ATTAATTTTGAAGAGAAGTGTTTACTTTTAAATTCCCTACCAAAAAAAGTATTCCTGACACAACTCTTTTCACAGACTTCCATTGGCTTTGCTGAACATGGGGAGGAACAAAGCTTTACACGTGCTTATGAACTGACAAGCTGATGACATTTAGAGAAATAGCAGACAGTATGGTACAATGGCACTGCTGAAAAGCAGCACCTAGAAATGTGGCACCTACGTCTGGTAATCCTTTAGAATAGTAAATGTTCCTCCCTGCCTTCCTAGCCTCCACACAATGGCTTGGATTGTTTCCAAAAGCGAACTGTAAAGTTTAAGTGAAAATTGAGTTAATGATTGAAATAAAGTGGTGAAAAGCTCAGAATGGAGAAAGGTATGTAGTTAAAAAAAAAACAACAGCACAACACTTTCAACTGAAAGGCAAGAATATGCTGTTGGACTCCATCTTTCACTACTCTTTGGTCATTCATTCTTCGTTGGTTCCTTTAGTGTTAGGTCTCCCTTCTCGCTGTGTGGCTCCCAGCATGGAGACTTAAATTGTTCATGGTAATACATTTTAGACTGTAGGTATACATTAGTTGCATCAGCCAAAAGTAAATACTTGGTGAGCAAAAGAAATGTGTATAGAAGAAGCTTACAGACCATTAAACAGATTGGATCATTTTAGTTTAGTATCCTGTCTCTTACATAATATCAAGGCCTGTATATATGCAGTAATGGAAACTTAGCCAGTGGTTTAGTTATGTCAGAAAGTGTCTTCTGAAATACAGGTAATTGATCTTTCCCTGAAAGGTGAAATCTTTGTCCTTTTCTGAAAATATATGTCAAATGACTGCAAGTCCTTAACCATTTGCACAATTGATTTTAGTCTGTAAGAACATTATACTTTCTTTTAAAGGAGCTGTGTTGCTTGCTAAAAAAAAGAATAATAATTTTATCTTATTGTTTTTAAGTTAGTTTGCATTTAATAACATTCAGTGCTGGTATGAACAAATTGCAATATAACCTTTAATAGACTGAGGTATAGTTCAGTGATCTAATATTCTGCAACATAACCTCGTCTTTATGCAATTTATTCTAGTTTATGTGGAGGACCAATTCTTAGATTTACAGTGAAAGATAAAGGATATTGGTTTAAGGTGCAAATACAGTTACACAGATAAGTAGCGGAGTTTGATCATACTTACAACTAATTCCTGTAGCATTAAATTCAAAATTAAAAAAAAAAGTCTAAAAGAACAATCAAGTAGCTAATAAAATTTATGAAAAAAGAAGTCAGAAATTAAAATCTTTATATGTGGCACATTGTCTTGACCTTCATTTTATGTCTGGCAGATGGTTTCACTGAGTAGTCCTTAAAAATTCAAGACACCCCTCTTGAGCTGTTGCAGCTGAAGTAAAGTGCTTGTGTGTACACATGTGAATAGATCCAGTGCCTCTCCATTGTGCAGCAGCTTCTGATTATGTTCAATAGATTTTTTTGTCTTTCATCATATTGTCTCGGTTGTTTTGTCAGACTTTTTCCTAAGACCTTCACAGAGTAGTGCCCACATTTGCAATGTCTGTGACTTAAATGTAGATCACACTTCAGCTTTTAGTTTCTTATGTTGATTTGTCACTACAGTCGTTGCTTTCTTCCTTGCTGTATTTTAAGATTTATTTTAAGGATTATTATATTCTATTTCTGTTGTCATGTATATACAAACAGAAAAGCAGAACATCAGCGATATGGTTGAATTATCTCACAATTGCATCAACTCACCTAGGAACTATCCAGTAATAACTTGTACAATGTAGGTAATTCCTTCATAACAATTTCCAGCTGATGGACAGGGCTGCCATCAGCCCCTCCTCAGTATAGAGGGCCTCAGCTTACTCCTGCAACACCACTGTGATTCTCATATATGGAGATGAAGTAACTAGAAAAAGTGTTACCTCTTTACTCTTCCTTGATTTGTTTCTCAGCCTTGTTGCTTTGTTTCTTGTCTTAACAAGCTAGATTCAGAAAAACAGCTTTAGCGAGCACTGCTTCTTAAATGAACACTTGTTGTGGGATGATTTGCACCCACTTCTTTTCTCAGCTACTGCCTGAAAGATGGTTCTACCTTAAATCAGTCTGTTGAGGAGGTAAAAGTTCCTTCTGCAACTCAAAGGAAACAACCAGGGCAATGGTCACCCCAGATGAGCAACACCATGAAGCTTTCGTGTAATCCTTGGCAGGGACAGGAACAGCTACTCCAGATGTGAGTGTTCTCAGGCCACAGGAATATGGTTTGTTTAGCTTTGCTTGGTTGTGTGAATACTGATGATTCACATATCCAAAGCGATACTGTTACTTATTACAATCTTTCCATCAATTCCAATGGCTGTCACCTTTTCATTTAAACTTGCTTCTTATAGAAAACTCTCCCCCTTTTTCTTTACTCATCTAAACAAAGATGCTGTTACTACTATGAAGAGAATATATTGGGATAAGTCGAGAGTTCAATCATAAATGCATAACATCTGATAAATGCATGTAAAGATCTTTTTAATCTGACATTACATCAACTCTAAGTTTGAAGTCTTCCGATTTACTTTCATGGAATTTTGTTGTGATTGACTCTACAAATATGAAAGCCCCTGTAACATTTCTGTTTTCTCCAAAGGCTGTATTTCTTCTCTTCATAGTTGTGCTGGCTTTTGATAATACTACGGAGTTTTGATACAGCGAATCCTAATATAGGGAGCTCTTGTACATGGAATTAAGTGCGAATGCTCTTCAGAGCAACCCCAAAGGGTCAAGACAAAACTGCCTCATAAAACCTTTAAAATACTAGGATGTTCCAAAATACCCAAGCATTTCAGAGCATTTTTATTCTATAATTTTCAAATAGAAACTGAAACCTATTTTTCACTCGAGCACAAAAATAGAACACACCACAATACTCTGAATCATTTCACTTGTTATTTTTAGTGTGTTAATGCATATGTATAAAATTTAGTCTATGATGGATTATATTCTTAAAGTGTGGGTTAATACTATATGTACACAAAATATGGTAAATTGTCTCTGTGGGTTCTATTGAGATACCTAAATAATCCAATCTAGATTTAAGGCAAATTATTTCTCATTTTGTTAGATAGCTCTGACCTTGACTCTGCATGAATTTCTGTTATAAAAGCGAGCCATACCATGAGAGGAGGTAGATTACAAGGCTGCTTTTGACATCAATAAATTAAAAAAAAAAACATAATAAAACTCTGACCACCATACGTATTACCTACGTATAGTTAAACTATACCCATATGTAATTATAACCTCTTTAAGTAATAATTTCTCAGAAGGTCTCTGTTGCACTAGACAGTGAAGACGAGATGTGTTAATAGAAACATCTGGAGAGAAATTGGGCTTTAATATGAGTCGTTTGGCTGTTTCTTACAACACTGAGGCTAGCAGCTTGTGTGTCACATCACTGCTGTTGAAATTCATTCTAGCACTGGATTCTATGTCTACTGGCATCTTATTATTTCAAGTTCAACGGACCAAGGGTTATTTAATATGTTAGAAGTTCACGTGTTAGTCTTTTTAAGAGAGAAGAATATTTTTTCTTCCACGTATTACTGGACTTGACTTGCCAGTTCATACAGATGCATGACCTTGTTTCACACATGCGCATACTGTATATTTATGTATGTGTATATATATATTTATATATGTGTGTTTAGCACAGAGCTACCTATGTGTCTATATAACAGTTTAGCTGGCAATCGTGGGCATGATAATACTAACACAAAATTAAAAACATTAAACTCTGAGAAAGAGAACCTACACATTCATGCAATTATGGTGGATTGCAGCTAACATCAATACAGCTAGGGAACTGTGAAATACCTCGAGTCAAGTTTTTGAGAGAAAGTTTGAACCTATTTAAAATTGTCTATTTAAAATGACAGGAGAAAGCACATGCAAATTAAAAATGCATTAGAAGGGTTATTCTAAAATATGCTTTTCATTTTCTCTGAGCGGCCTCTTAGAATGCAATTGTCAGGGAGAAAAAGAGAACCCAAGGTTAGCTCTGTTTCTAATGTATTATCTCAATTCATATTTTAATCTGAAGAATATTCTTGAACAGAGACATAACCTTTAAATATGTACGACAGAATTTGAGTTCACATAAAGCCCAGTTAATGGGTGAGCTACGACTGATGAATACTTTGTACATAATATAGTGAAGGTATCAAAAATACTTCTAACCTACATTTACTGACCTTTGATTTTTCAAATGCCTGGAGGCTGACTCTGTGCAGAATGGCTGTATTTTTTTGTCATCAGAAAAGTTCTGTCCCATCCTACTTGTGACATAATTTAGCACCTAATCCTATGCCACTGCAGATAAAAGATTACATTGTTACTTAAGGGGAGGATTTGCTTACATCAGAACAATGCAAAGAAAACCCACACCAAACCCAAACATGTAGAAGGGACCAAGCTGCAGTCTAGTGTTTTAGAGAAGAATGAGAATAAAAATAGGAAGAAAAAAAAAAATAACCAAAGAGGGAAAAACTTGAAGAATACTTTTATGAAAACGTATTAACTGTAATCCGTGATAACCTAATGTTCCCATAAGATATAAGCGACAAGAAGCGATTTGGCAAACTTCTTCATGCCCAACCAATATACTTTCATCTGGATCTGATGAAATTAGTTTCTAAAATATGTGAAAATCTCAGCGCTCAAATTCACCTTCTAACACATCTATAGTTTAAATTAGTTGTGATCATGTTATTCTGCTACTTTTCTACCCCTGTTATGAGGAGCTCTGAACCTGCAAGACAGGACTGAAGAAATACCCATCCCTTAAGTGATGCAATTATAACACTTTGAACTGAGGTTAAAATGGCAATCTGATATGTGAAGGTTTTATTCCATGCTCACTCCATGAGTTCATCAATCTTCTACAAATTTTAGATTTCCTAAATTATTTATTATATTCACAATGCCTATTATGACACAAACTGTTAAACTCAGTATATTTTCTGCTTCAGTTACTGGGTCTGCTGCCCTTAGTGCATGACATAAAGTATAAACTATGTAAGTTGAGAATTTGTGTTACTAATCAACATGTATAACTGATAATATTAACATCGTTTATTAACATTAAAGATCCAAAACATTCCTATTGGGGGAGGGTGTCAAAATTCTCATGAACAAGGGAGACATAGTTTCCTGTTCTTCATATTGGATGCTTTTTGTCAGACCTTTGCTGTGGGGGAAAAAATGTTACCCCAAAGGTAGAGGGATTTGTTGTTGCTATTGAAGCTGTTCATTTTCATATTTTCTAAACAATTTTCTATTTAATATGAATTTGCAGGAGGCAAGGGACTAGATATAACGGAGATGATTTAGGATTCAGTACATTACAAAAGTTTGGCACATTTTTTTTAGAGAAAAGGAAAAATCTCTTGAGACCTTTGTTTTCTAAGGAACAACATTACAAAATCCAGAGTTACACAATATAAACTAGCAAATGAAAGAAGAGATTAATAATTCTGGCAGCTGACTTAAATTGGCCTGTTATCTTAACTTTATTTTCAATATAAAAAAGATACATTTCTTCCTCTGGAAAAAAAAAAGAAAAAGGCGAGAGGGACAAAGGATCACAAGAAATTTCTTACTGACATTTAAGTACTAGATATTTTGAACGAACCTATGTTTATTTTTATATTTTCTCACTTCTAATTATGCAGCATTGACTAGAAGGCAAGGATACTTTGAAACAAAACAAGAAAAGAAAGGTGAAGAAAGAGATGCAAAATCATAGTGCAGGAAGGACCCTCAAGAAAATATGTCAATAGGAAACTTAATATGCACAGCATCCTAAGAAACCTCTCATTTTCTAACAGCCTCATCCTGTCTCAATAACCAAGATGCTGGTTCTGTTTAATTTTATATAATTTTGTGTGACCTTGAACTGCTTGGCATTCTGTTTTTAGATTAACTCTCATTAATGCTTTCAGATGTTGAGAACGTGAAGAAAATATGTACAAACTCTTTTCCTCTTTATAAAACTAAACAATTAATATGACAATTTATATGATTAGTTTTTCCAGGAAGCAAGTACTATTACCTATATACTGTACACATCTTCCTTATGTAGTTATCAATTGAAGATCAACACTTTGAGCAGGCTTATCATGCCTGCCAACTCAGTTTGATTTTAAATATAACTCATGTTAGTAGCAAAAGGCACATACAGGTTTTTTTCTCTCCTTTTTACCTTCTTTCTTTTGGTAGACTGTGATTAGTTCTAACTTTTACTTGTGACTTCAGTCAAACTAAAATGTACCTTAGCAGCTCCTGCCTGACTCAGAACTGCTTCTGAAACAAAACTGCTTCACAAAACTAACACAGTACGACCGCTAAGACTAGCTGTTCTTACCCTCTAATGTACATAAAAGATACTTAACACTTTATAAAGCAAACACAAGTAGATAAAAATATCCAGGTTTGAAATAAGTAATCTGTTATATAGAATCTCTCTTGCAGGATTGTAGAAAGAAATCCACAGTATAACAAATCTTTACTTTTGCAGGTGACTTAGTTTACCATATGGGGGATTCGGGTGTGTGGGGGGGTGGGAGTGTGTGTGGCGGGGTGTGTGCGTGCGTGCGTTCACCATTTCTCAGAAAGATCACTTGGGCCATGTCTGTATCTGTGGTTATTTTGTTATTTGTTAGGCTGTGGAACCTTGATCAAATGTTGCTGAGATGAAACTACAGCTGTCCATTGCTTAGCATTGTTGATTTGTGTCTCTATTGTTTGGTTTTGTTTTAGCAAAAGAAGTATTTCTGTAGTTGTCAACTGCTCTGTCTCCTCTCCCTCTCCTTTTGCTTGATCTACTGCATACATTCGCCTATGTACATGCATGTGTACAAACATATGTTGTACATATTTATGAACTGGGCAACACATTGCACACAGCAGACTTGAATCTGAATCTTTCCCTGTAACTGCTTGCTAACTGGCTTCAGATTGGAAAGGAAAAAACCTGAATAGCACAGCTGCTCTTAAAGTATTCCTAATGGATCAGGTCTATTAGCTGGAAATACTGTCAATTAGCCATCGGCAACGTGAATGACTTCTTTCCTTTATCATACAATTACATTTCTTTTGGCTGTTGGTGCATCCATTCCTCCCTTCCTTCCCTCCAAACAGAAAAATCATTTACAAGGTCTCATAGTTGTACACAAAGGAGCACACAGAAAAGTCCAGTGATTCATTCACTGAATTTCCACATTTTGCAAAATCAGTGACTTCAGGCATCTCAGTCTGCTGTTGCTTTCTGAATTACACAAACACTTGAACCAAAGAAATTAGATGAGGAAAGAAACTAGCCATCTTTCCTGATCTTATTTCCTTCTGTAGTTGTCAGTAATGAGCAACATCTTTGTTGTTTTGAGAGCATTAACATTATTTAATTCTCCTTCAGAGCCAGCATGAGGGATATGAAACCCAGTATGAAAATCTGTTTAAAGAATTCTGGCTTTTGCCATGTTAGGATAAGACAGTGGTGTGAACATCACTGCCTTATTTTTAATCATACTTGAAAAGTCAGGCTGTTTGAACCAAAGCCAGCGGCCCCCTTTACCTCTTTTAATCCCTGAAAATAACTTGCATGCCCTTCCTTCCCTCTTCCATGACTGCTCTCTCTTCTCTAATGCACATTCTTTTCTTCTAAGACACTCACCAAGAGTATAGAAAAGTAAGAGCCATTTCAATTGAGAAGTGGACACTAAACAAGCTTTGCACTACCTGTTTGGTAACAAAAGTGTCATTTTGCAGATGGATGAAATTAAATCCAGAGCGGTCGTACGAGTTTCCCAAAGTTGTATGATGCAGAAATTAATTTGGTACAGGAATAAAAGCTTTCTGAACTCTAGTACTTTATATGATTCAAAATGCCTATGTGCCTGCACATGTAGTCAGGAATGACAACAATGGTATTTGTAGATGTTTTCTTTCAAAATCTGCTGAAGGATCAACAGGAAAATTTGAATGGTTTACCCCACAGAAAAGCATCAGAGAAAAGTTATTTTCTGTCTGGCTGAAGTCTGAAAGGATGATATCTAGTCTTGGGGTTATGGTGATGTCATCCAAATTTCTCTTTGTATTTAAAATGTTATGTCCCCTCCTGGAATCAGCTTTCAGATATGTCTACTTTAACATATATAAACATTTCCAAATCAGATATTTAAAGAGTGTAGTAATATAGAGGATTTATTTCTGTGCATGTTTTATTATTTGATGCATTTGGATTCACTTTATTTGCTTGGTCTTTCATGTATGAATTATGCCACTTTGTCTTGTGGCACTATAAAAATGACAGCATCACATGTATAGCAAGCAGGTTTCCATCGATCCTCTAAATGTATACTAAGAGACTTAACTGCTAAATAAAGGTAGATCTCTGGTTAGAAAAAATCTAGTAAATAGACTGTTTGATCTGTATACATAGGAAAAAATATTTGATTTATGGAGATTTGTGCCCTGAAACCCTACTGTGTTGGAACAGATTGGTGAAGTCTGTGTGTTGTTCCCAGGCATTAGAAAGGCATTACACGTCAAAAGTAGTCTGGTACACCGATGCTATTTCACGTTTAGCAAGCAGCTTACTCCTCTTACCTGCCAAAGTAACTGCCAGGGAGGCAAGCAGCCTGGCTGAGCATTTCTCTTCTCTTTATAAACCTAGAAATTAAGTTATAGCTGTTGGACATGTCTGTACATGCATGTAAGGTTGTACTGCTTATACAAGTGGTCCTGACTTTCAGTCACCAGACAAAAAATATGTTGGTGATCTCCTTCTGCTTGCAGAGGATAGTTGGAACACTTGAAGAGTAATAGAAGCCTTTGAGTGGTCACTAAATGTTAGTGCTGCTTAACAATTTTTTTTGAGTATTCTCCTATACAGTATCAACTTCATTTTGTCTTTGCCCCTTGCTTCCTAGGATGTTCTCTGGTGACGGAATTCTAGTTCATTACCTCAAATTTAAAAGTATTGCTTAGGATGGCCATTCACTGTCAAATTCTTCTCACATTATTGTAATTTGCAGAATGGTTTGAAGACACATTTCTCAGAACAAGGCTTCTTATTTGAACTTCTGATCTTTCTATGTTCTGTAAATCACTAATGGCCTTCATTCAGAGAGTTTCCTTAAAAATAAGCCATTGACTCAACTGTATCTCTGCTGCTCAACAGCTTCAATTTGCTTTAACAGATGGAAACATGAATTACACATTAAAAGAAAGTGTAGAATTTGCTTGGTGAAGCAATGTTAAATTTTTAAGCTGTGGACTTTTTTATTTAGAAATAGGATAATTTATGTAGACATTTATTTTTCATGTTGGAGTAAACAACTGGAGTATTGAATTTTGAGAACTAGGACAGGGAGTTTTACAGGGACTTTGAGATTGACCCTTCTGAATGGTTAAATCTTTGTATATTATTGTCACCATTAAATACTTTAAATTATAACAACTGCAAAAACACTCTGTCTCCAATTACAATAACCCATGAATGAAGATACGATTTCTGTGACTGAAATGACATTTCTATCCATTTAACCAAAATTGCACTTTTTTCCTCATAATTCAAATGATTTAACCAGTGATGTGTGTTTCATAGAAAATTATCATAGGAGTTGATGAGTAGTAATAGATCAGTGAGCAAAACATCTACAATTATATCTCAAGAGACAGCTTTCTATAGACTTTTTAATAAGAAAATCAATTCTCCAGAGGCTTCCATGGTGAGCTTTAGATGAGAAAAATATTATTAAAAGCTCCATTATTTACAAAACAATAAGTCAACAAACAAAAATGGAATAATAGTTAATTAATTTTTAAGAGTTCTTCTATAGTTTCCTATAACATTTCTACATATTTTTACATTTGAAATAAAATAGAAGCCTTTTACACTGAGAAATCTGTTAGATTTAATTGAAGTCACAGTGTTGGAAACATGACCATTGCATTTCAGCAGCAGTTCTTACTTGAGGTGTAGCTTTTGTGTTTAATACACTGCTTTTGTTGTGCTCAGGAGTTGTCGGAACGTGCTGGTAGAATCATGATGGATACCTGTTTTCTAGCACAGTTGCTCCTGCCCAGTCTTCTGTTGCATCATTTCTTGTTTAGTGCACAGCAGGTTTGAGATTTAACATTCCTATGTAGGTTTCAACCTAAGCTACCTGCCCTATTGTGTTGTAGTATAGATCTAACAGAACTTGAAGAACTTTGTTTATAGTCCTTTATGGGCTTTGACTCTGTGTTTTGAAAACAGCTTTAAACACAAAAGAAAAGCAGTATATGGGCAGATGTGGTTGTCTAGATGTGCAGGGCTGTGGGCACTGTGTTCATTTAAGCTTTTGAAATGGAAAATACTTTTGTCAAAAACAGAACCTATGATAAATGCCAGATCCCACCAGATCACAACTTTTCATCTTACATTGTGCATCTATCTGTATATGAACATCTCTGAGCTGTTATGTTTCTATATTCTTTTATTTTAGATCTGCTGCCAAGAATAATTAAATACTATCTCAATGTTAATTAAGAAAAAAAAAAAAATTTTAAAAAAATGCATCTGTGGGTACTGAAACATTTGCCATTTTTGCCTTCTTTGACAGCTTTTTGGAAACTGCAGCTTATTTCTGCATGAAACCAAAAATGGGAGAGAAAGAGGTGTCCCCACATTCTTTCTTCAGTATTTGGCATGAATTCAGTTCTGACTTCAAAGACTTCTGGAAGAAGGAAAACAAACTTATTCTTCAAGAAAGGTACATTTGTTTGTTTGTTCAAAGGCTTTTCTCAGAGAATCTTACTGGGAGCAATCACACAGAAACCAGTCAACCTCACTTCATTAGCACACAACTGATTGAATGCCTTGTGGGCTCTTTTTTTTTTAAATTATCATTTATTTTCCTCAAATCATGATAATTTTTGAATGAGTTATTGATATCAATTTGTGCTAAAGTTTCTTGGGACTCATTACTTGAACAAAATTTTTGTCACAGCATATAATTACTCTGCTGCTGCAGATCTAAGGAATGGGAGACTTGTTTTGGGTCTGAAAGTTGATTAGAGATTTTCCATCAACATATTTAGTGAAAACAAGTCAAAGCATCAAAGTGTGATATATTATAAATATTTGTCCAGTGAAGCTGGGACAAAGGAAGGAAAGCAGGAACACAGAAGGAAAAAAGTCAGTTTATCCTGCATTAAGAAAAGACTCAGGTTGAACCATATTGCAAATCACAGCCCGTGGACATGAGCACGTGAGGTGTATATGGCATAAAGAAATGAGACAGTAGTTTTGAAATATTAGCTGTACTGTCTGGTCCGTGTATTAGAAGGGCTATGAAGTTTCCTTTTATCTGTGTGTAGACATTGCACTGTGGTTACCCTTTGTTTAGAAAAATTATGCCAAGGATTAATCAGTTGTTTAAAAAGCAATAAATGCTATCCATATAAGGACAAATTAAACAAATACAAACATTAAAACTGTACTACATCGGTTAGCAACTTGAGTGGCTGATATACAGATAATGAAGCTACTTCTGAGCCTTCATATTAATGAAACTGAAGCTTTATAGTCATTGTTATTGACATCAATTCACTTTTAGGGAAATGGATAAGAACAGGACTCTTTTTCAAGACTACTCACCCTATGTAATTGTCACAGGCATCAGATTAATGGTTTAGGAGGTTATTAAAAACTTTCCTTGAGCATCTATATGATCATTGTTGTGCATACCTATACATTTAGTGTAAGTAGATACTTTTTATTTTTGATAGGACAAGAGGAAATAGCTTGGAGTTGTGCCAGGGGAAGTTTAGATTGGATGCTAGGAAAAACTTCTTCACAGAAAAGGGTTGTAAAGCACTGGAGCATGCTGCCCAGGGAAGTGGTGGAGTCATCACCCCTGGAGTGATTTAAAAGACATGTAGCTGTGGTGCTTAGGGACATGGTTTAGTGGTGACCTGGCAGTGCTGTGTTAACGGTTGGACTCGATGATCTTAGAGGTCTTTTCCAACCAGAAAAATTCTGTGATTTTTATGATTTTGGAATGAGCGGTCTCACAGTTAAGGAAACTGGATTATCCTATTGCAAAAGTGAGGTGCAAATGTTAGCACAGTACAGCAGCTCTCCAGAGATCTATTACATTTTCCTGACTGTCTGACTTAATTCTATGTAATTAAGTATATCTCTTTGGAATTGAGTTGGTAGTTAAATACTGTCGTTGGTTTCCCATGCAGGGATTTAGCTGTCAACTTAATACAGGTTACTTTAATCTCATATTTTTTATAGAACAGGATTTAAGAAAAAATGTCCTTAATTTCTAAAATACTAGGCTATTTTTCTAAAAACAAGCAACCAAAAATTCTCCAGAGGGTTCTTGCTGTAAAATATTTTTCTTTAAAAGACATTAACTAAATAAGCACAAAACCTCTTCCTCCTGTTTTCGTTATACATCTAAAGCTTAAGAGAAGAATAGAATTGAGATACAATCATTTAATACTTGTTCAGTTCAATGTATGTGTTGAAGCAGCAGAGAAAAAAAGGTGGCTGCCAGCTGATCCCTTCTAGGGCAAGGGTGTTTTTAACCTGAAAGGAACTGAGCATCTATAACCTACAAAATGGCTCTAGGTGCCAGATGTGACAGGGAAGGGAAAGGACAATGAGAAAGGGCTTGCTGTGAGAAAGGAAACTGGGAGATCCCTGGGAAGAACAGGAAGGAGATCTAAACCCAGACTCAGAGCTGATCTGATGAAGGAGACTTTCCCAGAGGCACAGAAAGAACTGTGTAACTGCAGTCCAGGAAATCAGTGAGATTAGGACTGAAAATAAGCCATCCTGAAAAATCACAGGTAGATTTTTGTTTTGAATTTTAATTTTTACTTGTCTTACCAAGTTTAAACCTTTCTCTCTATAAATTTTGTTTGATAGATGGGGCATGGTTTAGAATTTGGAAACCTTTGATGTCTTGGTTTGTGCTCACCTCTCAGAAAAGTTTGGCACAGTGCTGTTTCAGGTCTGGCAAAGTCAAGCTCTCTTCTTTGCCTTTTAGAAATCGAAATATTTTGGCTAAATTGGCAGTAAGAATAACAATTTTCTGAGTAAGGCAAATTATTGTTCTGAAAATTAGGAATCTTCTTTGGTCAAACAGCCTTTGCATGGAAAATGTTTTACCTCTGATCGTAGCTCAATCTGATATCTGAAGCTGGACTTTAGACCTTTTTCCCTGATTTTACGTTACTCCTTTTCTTAGAGAAAGACAAGATGCGGTGAAGTAAAGGTGCCTTGATATTGGGAAGTCAAAGGGGGAAAATCTTGATAGAAAAATAAGTGTTGCCCAAAGGTGCAGGAATGTAGAAATAGGAAGTACAGATGTACAAATTATAGAATCATGACACGGCTTGAGTTGGAAGGGACCTTAAAGATCATCTAGTTCCAACCCCCTTGCCATGGAAAGGGACACTTCCCACTAGATCAGGTTGCTCAGAGTGTCATCCAGCCTATTCTTAAACACTTCCAGGCATGAGGCACCCACAACTTCTCTGGGCAACCCGCTTCAGTGTCTCACCACCCTCATAGTAAAGAACTTCTTCCTAATGTCTAACCTAAATCTACCCTGCTGTAGTTTAAAACCATTGCCCCTTGTCCTATCACGATATGCCCTTATAAAAAGTTCTTCTCCAGCTTTCCTGTAGGCTGCCTTCAGGTGCCGGGAGGCTGCTATAAGGTCTCCCCAGAGTCTTCTCTTCTTCAGATGGAACAGATCCAACTCCCTCAGCCTGTCCTCACAGGAGAGATGTTTCAGCCTTCTGATCATCTTCATGGCCCTCCTCTGGACCCTCTCCAACAGATCCATGTGTTGGGAGCTCCAAAACTGGATGCAGTACTCCAGTGGGGTCTCACAAGAGCTGAATAGAGAGGCAGAATCACTTCCCTTGACCTGCTGACCATGCATTTTTTGATGCAGCCCAGGATACAGTTAGCTTTTTGGCTGCCAGCACTCATTGCCAGCTCATGTTCAGCACTTCATCAACCAGCACCTCCAAGTCCTTCTCTGCAGGGCTGCTCTCAATCCAGTTGTCACCCAGCCTGTGTTTGTGCTTGGGATTTCTCTGACCCAGGTGGAGGACCTTGCACTTGGCCTTGTTGAACATTGTGAGGTTGTTATGGCCCACCTCTCCAGCCTGTTAAGGTTCCTCTGGATGGCATCCCTTCCCTCCAGCATGTCAACAACACCACGCAGCTTGGTATCGTTGGTAAACTTGCTGAGGGGGCACTCAATTCCACTGCCTGTGTTGCCGACAAAGATGTTAAATAGCACAGAATCTCAGCCTAGATTGACAGATCTGTAGGTGATAGAAACCTGAAATCTGTCTATTGCCATTGAAAGAAAAATTATTATTTCAAGAAACCAGATTTTCCTCTGTAGATGATCCTCTTGAAAGTTTTTCTGGTGCTAAAGTTGAAGAGCAGGCTAGAACATTAATGGTCAAAAGCAACTTTCTGTAGTTTTTCATTGGCAGCAAAATCAAGGGACAGATATGGTGAGACTTTTTTTAAGTACTGCAGTATGCTACCTTTGGTTAATTATTTATTAGGTTGCTGCATCATGAAGCATGCTTTAATTATTATAATTACTTATCAAAAGTGTAACTTTATTGCCTTTTTGTTTTTTAGTTCAATCATCATTCTTTCTCACCCACTGGTTGGTTTTGTTGGTGCTTTTTTTTTAAACTCTTCTGTCTCTGCTTTAGTGTTTAGTTTAATAAACTTCTATGCTGTGGGCAATATTTTTAGAATATTTTGTATCCCAGTTTCCATATGGACTGTTAGTAGAGGCTGTTCCTTATTTAGTCTCTGCAAATATGAGTCACACTATTTTACAGTAATTTACCCAAAGGCTTTTTGTAGATGGTATTTCCTAAAGTGGTACTCCTTTTTGTTACTGATAGATTAAAAGTGTATATTTTAAAGAAAGCAGTCAGCCAGTTCTTATTTTAAACACTTTTCACATGGTATTTCAGCTTGTATATTGGGTTGCCAGGGATTTATATGCAAAAGATAAACATTGAAGTGTCAGACTTCATATTTCCTTACAAGATGAGAAATAATAATAATAATAAAAAAAAGAAACATAGTGCAAGGTTAAAAACAAATTAGTTTTTCTGAAGTTTTCTACTGCTTTTACTCAGTGCTCTCATTTGAAATAAAGCAGAAATGGAAAATACCAGCTGTAGAGAAAATTATGCATGGCAAACCATTAAATACAGTAGCCATAAAAAGAAAAATGCACCTGAAAATTACAGTAAAAGCATAGGTCTGCCAAAATGTTTTCTGAACAGTACTATTTTTTTGAGGTCACATTGCAGTCAAGGCTAACTGGAGCATTCCAATAGAAATTGTTATCTCAGATATTTCTAAAGTTCTCAAAAATATTTTCTGGAGGTTGAAATTTCTGATGCTATGTCTATCGTAAAGATAGATCCTTTTAAGTGAAAGTTTTCTAAGTAATATAACTTCTTTCTGATGAAGCAATTTCTGCCCCCCCCGCCATCCCCCCCNCTTTCCTGGTTGCCAAAAAAAGAGATATGTTCAAAAAAAAAAAAAAAAAAAAAGCTTGAAAACCAAAACCACAAGCAAACTTAACAGGACATGTCTTGAGTTTTTAAATGTTGTTGTTATCATTTAAAGCATCATTGATAGTCTATGTTTTGCATTCTTACTTTAAAAACTCTTGAAAGATGTCTGTCAGTATAGCTTGGACTTCACATGTGATCAGCAAGAAAGCCAAGAAGAGGTGACAGATTTCCCCTAATACTTTTTCAATGTTTTTTGGAAGGATAAAAAAAAAAAATAAATTTTGAACTTTGCAGGCCACCTGTTCAGCATGTTTATTATCTATACATGTATTTCAGTTGCTGCATATCCTGAGATGTATGTTGCTTTCTGTATACACATTGTCAAATAACACACAGCTGCAGTGACAGCTATGTAAAAGTCTCACCTTCTTAAGAAAACTCCTAAGGAATCACATTACCAATCTTCAGATGTCTTTTTTTTCTTCTGTAGTGAGAGCGAGTGTTTCATATAAATTGACTTATAGATATATTAACTCTTTTCTCATTAATCTCTGTCTTTATTTCACCCCTACCCCAGTTTCTGAGGTAGAGATATTCAATGTTAACTGCACTATTTCAGTCTAGTACTTTTGTGACAGAAAGACTTATTTTAATTTTTCTTGACATGCAGCAAAGCCCACCGAACTGTTGCCAAGACCCTACCACTTCCCTAGGAAGCAGGACAAGATGGCCTGTCCTACGAATGAAAAGATATAAGGTCATGAGGCAACACCTAATATAACTCTCCAGAGGGAATTCCTGAAAAGTTATGATCAATTTAAATTGCAAAAAAAGTAAGCAATTGTTAGTTATGGCATTCAAATATGGAATTTGTGGATCCTCGGCAGCTAAAAATGCAATTATTTATCAGAAAGTCTCATATTGGTGCAGATGGCGATGATCCACCTTTAAGACTACAACTTCAGCTTTTCTTTATGGCCATGAAATACACCCTCACTCATTACAGTAACAAAAAGCAGCCAGTCTTTAAGGACTTTTATGTTTTAAAGAATCGTTCCATTGAAGTCAAAGTTTAATATGAATATCATTAGGTCTTAGATGACAGTTCAGGTCTTATTACAAATAGTTCAGTAATAAGGCAGAAGCATGTTTGCAGGGACGCAGTTCCACATTCTGTTTCTCTGGGTTCAAGTGAGGTACTGACACTTGTTTTTCTGCTCCAGCTCTGGATGTGTTTCTGTTTCTTCAAGATTGTTTGCTGTTCCAGAGAGCCTGCGCAACCTTGCGAAAATTTACCTAAATGAGATAGAAAAGTGGGAGGGAGTGGGGGGAGAAAGAGGGAAAAGGACAAATATAGGTGCCCTGCAAGTGTGTACATAAGGTATATACTGCTCACAAGTACAGTCTGGCCCTTGCCTTTCCAAAGAGGCATTTCACTGAACAGAGACTGACTCTGTCAGGGGTGCCAGCAGAGGAGAGTTCATAAGCAGGATCAACGTGATGGTAAAATTCTGTAAGTTCCTGATATCTTGCATCACACTAAGCTTGAGAATTTCTTTTGGCTGACTTTGTTCAATCCTTTAACTCCCATGATAAATCTTTGACACATTAAAAATAATCTATAAACTCAAAAAAAAAAAAAGCACTCGTCTCTCAAACGTAGTAGTTGCCCATTCCCGTAAGAATAGCAGTTAAGCTGGCACCTGGTGTGTCACACTGTGTATATCTAGATGAAAGCGAGATTCCTGGCCAGCATGTCTCCACAGCTCATTGATCTCCCTCTGCAGAAAGACTGGTATGTCTCCCTACAGACTTCTCGGCAGGATGATTTAAAACTTGCTGTTGAGCAATTTAAAGTCTGGCATTGGATATCTGTACATTGCACAGTGAAGAGCATATTGGTAAGCTGCCACTTCTGCTTGCAGAGGAGGGCATTAAATCCCATAGCACGAGCAATGTCCTCTCAGAGTAATTTAAGGGGTATTTTGTTAACTCTTATAATAGGAACCAGTGAGTCAGACTTGAGAGTGAGACATTGGGGGACATGGGGAATATGCTCTTGCAAAGAAATGTGGAGATAGAAGAAAAGAAAAATGTATATGAAGTGGCAACATCAGAGGGAAATGATGAAAACATGGTGTATGTTTAGTGAGGGTCACATTTTGCTTGGCATGCCATTGTAATGCCAACTAAAAGCTAGAAGCATTATGTTAGTGAGTAGTTATGGATAGATGCATTTTCTGACTTGGGAACTTTAATCTCAGTGTCTATTGCTCTCTAATCAACTGAGTTTTGTGCTGTTAGGCTTGGGTTTACAACGCATAATGACATTTCAAAACAATGTAGCTTATGTAACTGAATTGAAACAGTACAAGTTTGGTCTTCAGTTTTTGAGAGTATTTCAAAATTTTAACTTACATCAAATAGCTTTCTGATTAGAAAATACTGTTACAGGCACTGGAAAATCTACTTAAAAGAAGCCCAAACACACCAAAGATACAGAAGCTATGAACTGTCCTCTGAAGCAGTGCCTCACAGAAAGACAATTTTCTGTCCAGCTGAGAGAGGTTGCTCAACACTTCAGTGCTTTTTTGTCTTCCTTGTGGACTTTCAGCAATTAGTCCTTTTTTTTTCAATGTAAACATCCTCACTTTCTTGGTTAGAGAAGGAGAGCAGTAACTTTCATTTACAGCACTGCTTTTGAAGGAAAAGCCTGTGAGAAAAAAATAAAAAAGGCATTTGGAGATAAATTACTCAATCTGGATCTTTGGTGGAAATTAGTTTTAAATACCTAAGTTCAACATTTGTGACTAGTACTGGGTTTTGTAAGGCAGGAACAAATATCTCCATTTGCAACTGTAAGGCAACTGGTGCA
Source organism: Baryphthengus martii (assembly GCA_013396935.1). Classification (NCBI taxonomy): domain Eukaryota; kingdom Metazoa; phylum Chordata; class Aves; order Coraciiformes; family Momotidae; genus Baryphthengus; species Baryphthengus martii. The sequence continues at coordinate 103,316 of VWZK01009201.1, forward strand.
TACAAATAATAAACTTGAACAAAGAGAAGAAACTAGTAAAAAAACTAATTCCAAATCTATGATCCTTCCGAATTTTTATGACTTGGATTAAGTCAGATTCTAGAACGCCCTCACATAAATAGCACAAGGGCTTCTCAGCAGTTTATTTACCTGGTGATGGTCTCGTATCATGTTGGCAGGTTATATTGCATCCTAGTATGTGTGTTATGCATAAAAGGAGATAGATACCAATCATCATCTCATAATGAAGTTTGCAGACTTTTTCCATGGCTATAATATCAGACTGCATGTGACAGTTTAAGGTAGAGTAAGATGGGATACAATAATTCCTATCATATAGTGATCTTCTATTTTTCCTTCGTTTGTTTGTTTTTAAACCCTTTCCTGTTTAACACCTCTTGAAAAAAGAGAGTAACGTTTTCCTACAATAAAAATGTACTCTATACATACTTACGTATTGATGACAAAAAATGACACCACTAAAATTTTAAACAGAATTTTTTACAAGAGGTGCCCACTTCATGTATTTATGAAATGTTTTCATTCCCAGGTAAAGTGATTACTTTGGCATTTGAGATGCAATAAAATGTTGTACTGTTTTGCACATAAGCAGCATTAAAATATTAGTCCCCAAATGTTTGAGATGCTCACAAAGACTTAAAATCTACTGTAACCCAGATTGATCCTGAACTACTGAAGATGATAGATTCATTGATTACTGAGAGTTTGCCAAACCAGTACATGGAGTTGGCATAATAATAACAACTTCCATTAAATGTAAGTGCATGGGTTTATGGTATGAGTACAGGGATTAGTCTAACATCAGGATTTATTTTATTTTACTTTTACATCTTTGGGGAGAGTTTTACTGTGTCTGCAGTCATTTTGAGTCACTGCATAATTATGAATGGGTACTTATTGATATGATTATTTTTACCTGACACAGCAAAGTTGAAGGCCTCTTATTTTTCCATCTCCTGCACTAGAGAGCTCTAATTCTGTGGCTCTCAAACTATTTTCTTTTTCTTTTTTTTTTC
>VWZK01009202.1:6192-42041 GCA_013396935.1 Baryphthengus martii
TGCGCAGCGGCGGGGGAGGGGGCAGCCCGGCTGCCGGCAGGCCCCTCCGCGCCCGCGCACTCTCCGCCGTGAGGGGAACTCCCAGCGCCGCGGGGGAGAAACGTGAGGAAAGGGGCGGAGGGGCGGTTAGTGCGGTAAATCTCCCTCGCCCCGCGCTGACGGGAGCCTCGGGCGGAGAGTAGACTGGGTGGCCGCCTCTCCCGTGAGGAGGAGGGAGAAAGCAAGCGATGAGAGCACGTTGAGTTGCGAGCATCTTCAGCCCGCCGTTAAGCTCCTGCACAAGCACTTCAGAAAACGTCGAGGGAAGCCCCGCGGCTGTCGCTTCGCCACCGGTTCCTTTTCCTCTGGCTTTATGGGGGCACTGGGAATTCCTGCTCTCCAGCCTGGGAATGGCAGGGACGGGTGTGCAAGCCCAGGAAGAGTGGCACCTTGCTGGTACCGTGTGGGGCATCCTCTGATCATCCATGAAGCAGAATGTTTGTTTACAAAAAAAAAGACTAATGACAAGATGAAATCCCTTCAAAGACCTCCAAACTGCTTCCCGGCTCAGTATCGCTGTGCAATATGGATGCCATGTCAAAAGAAAGGGCACCGTTTATACTTGCTTTTTTCTCAGCAATTTAAAAGGTAGTGGTAGATCTCAGATCTCATTTCCAGTTTCCTCATCAGAACAACCAGGTTAGAATCAACAAAAAAAAGTACATTTTATATAATATGTGGTCTTACTGAGGTCCAGGATTTAACAAGAATTTACAGAGCTGTTTGACTTGATGCTAGTAAAATATTCAGAAAGAAACCTTCATGTTGCAAAGTTGAAGCTTATCTCTAATGGGGGGAGATTGGGAAAGAGATGTTCTGCTCCGTGACAAGCCGATTATTTCAGTGTATACCTGCAGCTGGGTTTCTGGTGGCATCCAGTGCAATAGTTCTCAAAGGAGAGGTCACCATACTAAGTGCGCTGCCAGTAGTTACCGAGTAGAGTCCAGAACCCGCCCAAGAGAAAGCTCTTTCATCTGATATGTTGATGTCACAATCCGCACAGATCATCTGTTGGAGAGGGCAAGCTGCAACTGGAAGGGTTTGGGAGCCCTTGCCATAAAGCCTTTTGTAGTGGCTGCTGTCAAAGACAATACACGACTGGCTGGCCCACAATTGCGGTGAACACGGCCGTCACGTGTGCTATTACAGAGCTGTTGTGTTGAGATCGGCTTGCTTCGGACAGGAGAATTGCTGCTTAAACACTTTCAGGAGGGAAGGGATTTGTAACCCGTCAAGAAATTTGAGGGATGCTTTTGTTGCGTGTTAGCATCCAAATTATTTATAAAAAGCTAGGAGGTCTCCAGAGTACTCCCAGGTACCAGTTGATAGAACGATGCAGAATTACACAGTTTGGCAAAGGTTAGAAGACACTCATTTAATGACATGAATAATACAACCAACAGGAAGACAGAAATTTCTTTTATAGAGGTTCAAATTGTCAGTATCTCGTAGCCCTGGGAATTACTTACCTCCTGAACATAAACAAACTGACTGGTCGTTACGTACTAACCATTACAGGCGATTCCCACGGAACTTTGTATACCATATACTGCTAGGGGTGAATGACACAGGCATTTACACAGAAATAAACCCAGATCTACTCATACCTGTAAATATGTGTGGAGCTGTAATAAAAAGAATAATAAAAAAGACTTGCAAACCAAATATGAAAAGGACAGCTCTGTTTAGATACAAGCGTTTTCCTGCAGGAACTGTCTGTTTCTAGGAGTTCCGAGGGTGCCTGGTACAAGGGAGAGCTGTTCTTGTGTGACCCGAGGCACTGTTCTGGTACAAACAATAATAACGTCAATAGTAGGACTGTTCACATACGCTCACCTGCACCAACACTTCACTCAGCAAGAACTGCAACCAGTGTGACTGTTCTGGTGAAAGATCGTGCAAACCAGCCACCTGCGCAAACCACCGCTTTCAGCCGACCCCAGTTGTCCTCTCGGAGAGCTGCTCGCCAATGGAAGGATGACATGTAAAGAGCCTGGTGTTCTTAAGTGAGTTTCCTGGCAATTTACAGCAGATGTTTTCCCTTCGTGTTCCACAGAAGGTAGCAAAAAAAAGCAAGGCTGGTCTATAAGCGGTCAACCCACAAGTTACCTGAGCGGATCCAAGCCTCCGCTGGAAATCCACCCTTCCAAAGTGTTGAAATCCATTGAGTACTGCCAAAGCACAGCGCATCAGGCAGCGCCGCTCCTACCAACCTCTGCCAAGGACAGAGGTCCAAATCTGCGGAGGAGCTCTGCATTTGCAGCTCCTGCTGAATCCACGCTCTCAGGCTGGTGTTCCCTCCGAAGTAAACTCAGCACAGCACGATAAGATCAAGGTATGAAATCTCACATTGCCTGCCAGAACGGGGCAACTGAAAACCCTGTCTGGACAAGTGAAATTGAAACAGGCCGCTTGCAGCACGACTTGCCGAAACGCACAGGAGGCGTCCAACCTGCTGTGACCCGAGGCTGAACACAGTAAAACTAAATACTAAAACTAACACCCCTCCTCATGTCCCGTATAAATTACACCAAGCAGAAGTTGAATGAATTGCACTCCCGGCTTTGTGTTTTCCCAGACTTCCTCTCCCGGCTCCCCGCAGCCCAACAGCCATCTCAGGTATATATGCTTGGCAGTAGTTCAAGGTGGTGTTTGGGGATTGCTTGTACGTTTTGTTTTTTCTCCCTAGAATCTAATTTTTGTAAGCAGATCCGTCCAGAAGTTTATTGTGAAAATGGGACATAATCATTCATTCATATAATAAAAACGGAGCAAATAATTCATACTAAATAGCACACCGGTGGAAACGTGCCTCTAGCTACTCACAAGGTGCTTACGGGCATGATATCAGTTTTGAATAATTCAAGAATTTGTGAGGGTTTCTGTGAAATACTTCATTTCAGTGCTAGAAGAGAAAGGCAGGCTTTGGGAATGAAAAAGGAGTAGTTTATTTGTTATCATTGATATTATTACCAAACAGAAACTCCTTTCTTTGTACATTGCTCTTTTTTATTACTCACGACTATTTCATAATAGGCTGTGCAAACAGAAGCATCACTTCCTAAAAGACACCATAACCTAGAAAACTGGGATATACCCACCGAGCAGTTTAAGGCAGACAAAATTCTGAGTGAGCGATGGAGAAATAGATTTAAACTTTTTATTTCCCTTCCTCAAAACTAATTCGTATCTGTATTATTCAGAATATTCATCTGCTCGGTTATATTCCCGTAAAACCAGAAAGGCCCCATAAACACAATCATTTGCAAACACCAGCTGGGGGTCAAGTCTTAAAAAAAAAAACAACAAATGCTTTTCACGCATTTCCAGCGTTTAGTCTCTTGCCTGTCTATGCTCAAGTCCATCAGGTGTTCTGCAGAGGTTATTCCTGGATGCCCAAATAGAAGCACTTTCCTGACACACCTTCTTAAGCCTGCTAACACCCACTTGTAACCATGTGTTAAACCAAAACCCATGTGATATTCTGAAGGAAAAGAAGGTGGCGATTGGTGAGTGGTGCTCTGTGCCAATGACAGGCTGCATAGCGGTGGGGGGCTGAGAAAACCCAGGAGAAAACACTCGAGATGCCAAAACCTATGCAGGAAAAACAAAACACAACTGCCCAAAGGTGCTTTGAATCCCTGCAGAGGCATTATCTGCCAAGGGCAGTCACGGAGCAGCCGTAGCAAGGGCCAGACACAAACACTGAGATGCCTCAACAGGGGATGCACGTACCAGGGGAGAGAGCACTGTCTCCAGAGAGGCTTTCCTGGGTTTGTAGGATACTTCAAAAGGAAAAAAGAAGACATAAAATAAGGTCTTACTACACCTTTTAATTATTCCTGATTAGTTTTACAGAATGTCGTGATATTGACAGATGTTTTGGTAAGGTCCTTCCCCAGTCAAAAACTGAAGGAAAAAAAATGAAAATCTTATTGTCTCTCAGTGAAATTTTCTGTCAGAGGCTGTAAGGGCCTAACACATTCATCCTTTCTGTAACAAATCCCACTGCTCTTGTCTGCTTAACATGTCCCTGAGATTTGTCTGTACAGAGATGGGAGACAGAGCTTTTCCAAGCAGAGAAGCAAGCCCCAGGAATTCCCAGCTTGTAGTTAGTACCCAGTTAGACTCTTACACAGCAGCTGTCCCTCGTGTTTGAATCCTTGATGCATATTAAAGATAATGGAGCTTTCTTCCCATATTCACAGGGGTGCTACGTGGATTATGGAATTCATTAGTCAATGCTTGCAAATTGCCACTGTTGACTCAGAGCAAATTCCTGCTATCAGACTCACTAGTCAGCTCATTTTCATAACAATGCTGTATTGTTAAAAAATACTTTTGAACCATTCTTTAGTGAAACCGGGGAATGCAACACATTCAAGCAAACATTTAAAACATAAAAGAGATGCTGTATCAGTATTGCTAAAAGTCCTGCATTTGAAGCTTGTATAAATTAATCAGCGTGGTGATGTTAAGAGGATTCAGCAAGTCATAAAACTTTGGGAAACAGAACTGTTTCCCAAAAGGAGTGATGGATATTTAAAACCTAACTAGATCAAGATTAAAGGAGCAGTTCTGTAGCTGCCCCTAAGGGAAGGGCGGGCTTGATTAGGGCCCCACTGATCACAGACCCAATAAAATCAAGATTGCATTTCAAGCATCTCTTGCTTTTTCCCAAATTTCTCATCACCCACTTCTTCTGAGCCTAACGCTAATTTTGGAGGAGACCTCATAGGTGGAGTAGTAAAGTGGGAAACCAGACTCTGCTGTGAACTTGTAATTCTTTGACGTTCAAATTTCTCCTGTTCTCTGGCTTACTCAGCGGCTGTGGTCTTATTTTCCCAGCTGATGCACATTACACCACGGGGCTAACTGCCTGTTGCGCAGACTCTGGTGACAAATATATCGTTGACTCCTCACTGACATAATGCACACTTTGGAGTGAATGATGAAGAAATCATACTTTTTTTCTGCCTGTCATCATCAGATGTTCTGATGTAGTGGGATGTAGGATGAAGCTGGCAGTATCAATTGCTAGAAGGAGCCTGCCATCTGCTGATCTGAACAGCACTCCAGCCTGGCTTTCACCTGATCTGATTTTGGTAGGATGGAGCACTAGTCAAAGTAAAATATGTCTGAACAGAAGCAGCATTAAATAAATCCCTTCACCACAGCAAGGCTGTTAAGTGGAAAGAGGAAGTCTCAAGTCTATAATCTCAGGTCTCAGTCTGAATTGGACAAACAGAAACAAAGAGGCAACTAAAATAAACAAGGAGTAGATAGGAAGGAAGTAAGCAGAAGATACAAAAAAGAGGGGGAAAAGCCTGAAATGTCTTTTCTGCTTTGCAGCCACCAGTCAGATAGTGCAGCTAAGGTACCAGCTCTCCTTCCCCACGTTCACCCTTCCAAGTGACAGCAGCCTGAAGTAGTAAACTTTCCTACCAACATCTACCTTCTTCCAGGACCAGCCACATGCCCAGCCACAGCAAAAGCCCTGGAAAAAGAAGAGCTCCCAACGAAATTCACCAGGCTGCCGTCTCTTTTTCCTTTAGCCCTTACTGCCCTCAAGGTGTATATAAAAGCTGTCATTTGGCAGGACGTAGTGAAAAGTCGCCATTTCCGTTAGAGCGTCTGCATTACCCTTCTCACTCCCAGCTAATATTTCCTATTTCATCAATAGGTCACATCCTACCGGTCATTCCAAGTAGTGAGTGCTCATCAGTCTGAAATGCTCTTTTAGCTCCTAACATGTATCAAGCATCACTGTAACATAAATAAGCATTAAAAGTCAAAGGGAAATGGGATATGATGCAGAGCTGAGCTTGTTACAGTAAGGTGAAGCTTCCCCAAAACAGAGGAAGAAAAACTAAGAAAGAAAAGGGCAGTTCACAGATTAGGGAAGTATATCTTCACTCACTGAACCAAAACACTGGGGAAGTGAAATTAGAAGTAGATGAAATGCTGAAACACTTGGGGTTTTTTTGTGTTGTTTTTGGTTTGTTTTTTTAATACTATGTGGAAAAAACATCAGCTATTAGCAGGATTAGTATCCAGAGATTCTCTGGTGTCATAGAGAAAGAAAGAGAAGATAAAATAACATCCTTAATTATTGTTTTTATTATTAAACCCCTGTGTTACAATTGGTTCAAAACAATGTTACACAAAAAGCAGCTGAAACTCTCCCAGTTGTCCTCAGTCCTTTCCTTACCTTAATACGAGCAAGGTTATAAAGTGAAGTCTAAACGCCCATCTGACGATCGTGCACATCACCCAGCACTTGCGGCCGCTCTGTGCTAAACGCCTCGTAAATATGTCTGACGCAGTCCTTGGCCTAAGGAACCGAAGAAAACAAATAGGAAGGACAGAGAGAAGCATCAATTTAACGCAGTTATCTTTTGTGATTTAGAGATTCCCAGATACAACTCCAGGAATCGGCCGTTTAGATACGCACTGGTAATTCTACACCTTGCAATTTTCACCTGGCCATCAGCTGAGCTTAGCTGATTTCTCAGAAGTGTAATATCCTTGGAGGCTTTGCAATCCAAGGGGAAACAGATAAATAAGAGAATGACAGCGATTTGCTCGGGACAGTCCCTGGCTGGCAGGCAACAGAGCAAGAAGACGACAAGTCCAGAGAATTCTCTAAAAAGAACAGATGGTCAGTAATGGACAGATTGTACCATATACCTAGAAGAAATGCATCACACATCATAACCAGAAAAAAAAAAAAAAGCATAAAAAAGAAAAAAATCATCCATATAACTTTGATAGTGCCCAAGGCTGCAGCTGACCAGAGAAATCAGAATTGCTGAGCTACTACAATATTGCAAAATGGAGGTGTTTTCACAGAATCACAGAATGTTAGGGGCTAGAAAGGACCTTGAAAGATCATCAAGTCCAACCCCCCCTGCCAGATATATATATATCTGATATATAAATATGATTTCCAGTATATAAGACTGTTTTTTCCTAATATGAAAAAGATAGGCTAAAAAGAGTTGTTTGAGCTTTTCCCCAATGCTGTGGAAAGCTTTAAAATACAAAGGCAGAACAAGACATTGTAGGAAACCACCACCTAGCTAGCACCAGCTCTTTAGGAAGACTTTGAGAGCGTTAAGGATGGTACAGCTGTTCCTGCAAAAGAGCTCATGAATTGGTGAACCCCAGCAGCAAGTTGCACCGATGTCGGTATCAATTGACATTTGTTTACGACATCCACACAGGTGATGGGAGGAGCTGCGGGAGTCAGTGGATGTACCGTGGGCAGCGTGGAGCTAGGGCTAGGTTATCAGCATCAACAGGAGCAGAATAAAGGCTTTCTCTGTGTGCCAAGTCTTGTCCCAGCTGGGTTTGGCCTCTTGTTTGTCCTGCAGTCAAGAGCCAAGGAGATCCTTACAGTGCTGAACACTAGCCATGTTTTAACAGTGAAACAAGAAATAAAGAAAATGTTGAGTGACGTCAGCAGGACTGGGGAACTGGGTAGAAAGGTGCGAGTAGGGATCGTGGGGCCGGTTTAACATGTTTAGAGGCTGCATACTATATAACTTACAACTCAATATAAGCATATTAAAGATAGAAGTGAATCCCATGGTTCAAGGAGCTTTAAGGAGAGTATAGTTAGCTAGAAAAGGGAGAGATTCAGCCAGTTTACTTCATTCTGCTGGTTCAGTTAACTTGTATCTGTGGGCAAAATGTCTCCGTGAGTGGGTGTGGGGGTAACCAAGTACCAGGCTTTAATAAACTGCAGTATTTCCTAATGCCCTATACTCTGAGGACAACAGGCATTCCAGAAAAAAAGTCTGTTTAATACACTAGAAGTTGTGTAGCTGGGTTCTGGAATAAGTCTTCCCGTGATTGTATGCAGGGAATTCAGTTTGCTTTTGAAGACAGGGCTGTCCCAGAGCAATCAAAAGAAGGAGGTTAGGGATGCAAGTTCCAGGAATCATTCCTTTCCTGTGAACAGAGGATGATTTCAGGAAAGACTGCTATGCTGTTTTCGCACTGGTTTCGATTATGAAAGTGTTTGAGTTCACGCTTGCTACGCAGCAGTAGTTGCCCTTTTCTGGGATAAGCCAATTAGTCAGAAAAAGCGAATAAGGAGATATTATCGCCTTAATATCTGGTGCTGCTACTGCCACCGCTTTTCCAAAATACTCTTCTGTGGGCATTAAAGCCGTGTTTTCATTTATCCACCAGAAAAAAAAATGCAGCCTCAGCCCATCTGCCCGTCCCTCTGTGTATATATCTGGGTAATTTATTAAATGCTTCTGGGTGTTGATTTACGTCATTGTATCTCTATATAAGCACGCCTCTGTCAGCGTGCTGTTGGTTGTCTGTGAGCGCTCATTGTTCCTCTTTTGAGTGTATATGTCTGTGTGTCTGAATGTGGTTTTGTTTAAAATTTTTCCCTAGAAAAACCAAGGAGGCAGACATTTCATGAGATTGTTAGTTAAAACCAAGGAAAGGAAGGAGGAGTCAGAAAGGGATAATTTACAGAGAAAAAGGGGTAGATTTGGCTGCAGTTAATCATCTGCCCCAGAGTCCACCAGAGAAGATGAGGGAGTTCATTCCAGACATTAAAATGTCTCAGGGGAGAATCATATAGATCATGCTGGAAGAGAGAAACAGTAAATTATCTAAAGGCTGACAAAGCGATGGAGCCAGATGTCATCTGATCCCAAAGCAAAGATAAAAACAGAGAGAGAAAGAGAGAGAACCTTCCCAAGGTATGCCATGGATTCCCTTGGAAACTGTAGCTAGAGATAGGGAAAATTATTTCTAACCTTTATCGGTGAGGTAGATCTCTGGGATACCAGATTAATTTTGAAACCACAACCTGGTGCCAGCTGTAATTCTGGCTCACAGGGAAAGGCATTATTCTGAGTCAGAACACAGAACAAAAGAACATTAAAATCGAAGTAAATGCAAAGTTTCCCAACATGCCAGCATCCCTTGAAAAATAAGCCTTAATAATGGCTCAGGAACATTTTCATAACACGAGTCTCCTCAAGCAGCAAAAGGGTTCGGATGGATTTTCCAGCTCGGGTGCCCAGATCACTTTGCACACACAGCTTGTTTTCCTGCACTTAAACAATCGCGGGCCTGACTCACCACCCCTTCGCTGCTACAGCGTAAACAACAGAACCCGGTGGCACCTCACCAGGGTGAACACGGGGAAGCAGCAGTGGCCCTGTATACAGGACAGTGACATTCTGCCTTGCAAACAAGAGAAAGGTAACTCCTATTTCGGAAGCTTGTACGCATCCTGAGACCACAGACACAGTCGCTGGACGTAGCCGATAGGCCAGCATCAGAAACTTTCAGCATTGATGGCCAGGTATTCAGAGGACAGCAAATCCGCTCACACCAGTTTGCATTGGCCTTTGTTAGCCAAATAGCGTGAACGCAAAAATGTTTGTCCATGGAAGTGCTGGGTATGTTACCTACGTCCTCCATGACATTTTGGCTGCGATCCACTATAGTTCCTGAGAAGTACCTGGGACGTTTTCTATATATCCTCTGTTTGCAGAGGGACTCCTCCGCAGCCCAGTTCTTCCCTGTAGTGCTATTAGACGTGAAGAACATCTGCTCTGATTGTCGCATGCATTTCCTAGAAGAGGTAAAACAAACAGGAAATTAGGATTTATATCCCCACGTACGCTCCTTCAAATGAAAACTACCTAATGAAAATATTTTCTGCAACGAAATAATATCCTCTTTCTTAAAGAGTAAAGCATGACTCAGATACTGAGACAGTTGGACACTTAGAAACTAGCTTCCCTATAGAAATTCCCACTAAATTCATAAGCCTTTGATGATCCTGTTCACGCTTGTTCTTTTCAGGAGGTTTTCCCCATGTTCCCAGACACATTTCCCCTGATTAAGATCCTGCATAAAGTCATCTCTTTCCACAGCACACTATCAGCAGCCTCTACATTTTTCTCCAGTCTGCTGCCTGTCTGGGGCGCAGGTAGTGACCCCTCACCAGTGCCAGCAGCCCCAGCCATGGGACCCATCTGCCCATAAAAGCCACCGGGCCGTCTCCGGCCCTTTGCTTCGTGCGTTACGAGGCGATGTGTCAGCCAGGGCTATTGTTTCGAACAGGAAGCGAGTTTGGCCGCCTCTGTAATTTAGATTGTGGGCAATAAGCTGGGGCGTGGTGTGCAAAGCAAACAAGTCAGGATTAATAGCTCTTTTCACTTCTGGACAAGGAATCGGTACGGCAGTGGCCCACAGGATCCAGTCCCGTATTGGCTACGGCTTCTCCTCGTGACCGCAGCCAGGAGTGAAAAACCAGAGCGTCCTCCAGGTTTGCAACTGGAGAGTGAAGATAAAAGTCCAGGCCTCGTGTTCCGACAGACCTTTACGAGCTAAACATCTTGAAATGAGATTACGAGAGAAAATTAAGAACAGCCTTCTCCTTTCAATAGGTCTTTAAAAACAATAACCAGGCTTTACTGTAAATTCATTTATTTACTCTCCGTGTGCCAATTCCCAAGCTGATATCTCCTCTGTGTACCAGGGATATATATAGAATAGATCTTAATGTGGCAAGAAGACAAAAAGGTTTTATTTATTTTGCGTACGGACAGCAACACGGGGAATTCTTTTTTCCAGGAAGAACTCACATCAGAGGGCTTGTTAAAGAAATACTATGAGGTAAATAAAATCCAAATTATATTTAGCTCACAGGAGGTGACAAATACTAGTCAGGTTGGCTATTGCCTTGCTGGAAGTCAGTCAGGAACAGCTGTCAAAGAGAGCACAAAAATAGAGAAAATAGAAGAGCGTGTATACAAGATGGGTCTCGCATTTCCTCACGAGCAATATTTTGTCATTTATTGCCAGTATTTTTTAAAACTAGTTGGGAGCGTAAGAAAAGGTGCCTACAGTTAAATCCTGACCTGCATTCTGCTCAAATCACCTAAACTGCCTGGTTTGGATCTCCAGAACAGTCCAAAAACCCCTCACGCTACACCTAGGACCGTTGGTGGCAAACACAAAACCTGTGTCCCTGGTCCTGCCGGATGGGTCACCACCTCCATGGCACCGCCCGCCTCGTTCTGTACCTTCCCAGAGCCAAGCGTGGCCATCGTTCCTCAGCGCACCAGCTACGGATAGGGCAAGTCAGAGGGAGCACAGGCAAACGAGGAAACTTGGAGATAAGTTTCCTTGCAAAAACCCAAGCTCGTGATAAAATTGGCCTAGACTTCGGTACGTATTAGCTCAGGAGGAAAACTCAAAGCAAGGATGAGGAAGCCCTAAGTATTCAGATTCCCAGATCCAGACATTCGTTTCATCTACAAGACTTCACATGCAGGGCTGAGCTTCGTGAGGATGCCCTAGATCCATGCAGTGATCAAACATACTTTAATTCGCTCATAAGGCAGAAGTGCCTCCTCTTGCCAAGCGCTTCCCGTCCTCTTTGCAGCTCCCTTCTTGGTCATCCCTCCCCACAGGGCGAGTGGGTGCTGCAGGAGGATCATCATTCTTTCCTGGCACAGCAGCTAATCCACCCAGCCTGACTGCAGGGAGATAGCTGGCTGTTTGGGAAGGACCAACTGTGTGCAGGGAGATTTTGTTAACCTTTTCTTGCCTTGTTCCATGTAAAGAAGCCACAAAAGCTCTCTCACTGAAGCAGCCGATAAAATTGCCTCCTTGGTGAACAGTAGAGCAGAAAAGACATCTAACCAGAGCACCTGGAATGTAACTTCAAGAGTTACTGAAATTTGCAAGCACTTGCAGTCATTTATGTGCACTCTATCAAATGAACATATAATTACAAATGATTCCCCCACCTCTTCTTGGCTGTTGGGGTTATTAAGTGAAAGCAAAGGATTATACTGCTCACCTGAGACAAAAGAGCCTGCAAAAAGCAGCCTTCCTTAGACTTTGCTATGCTAACAGTTGCTGTCTGCAGAGTCCCTTCTCTAAGCACTTGAACACTCCAAAGCGCTTGAGGGGACACCACCTTCGCTTAGAGAGAGATTTTGGGTGAGATTTTTGGAAGAAATATTTGCATACAAGCAGCGTGTGATCACCACTGGAATGCCATTTTCCTGCTAGACACACACACAGACTTCGTGACCCCGTGTTCTTTTACAAAAGAGTGACCTGTGAAACCCCAGCGTTTCATATCTCAAAGTGGTGGGGCAAGACAACCACCTACATAACAATGAGTCATTGGGAAACAGAAGGATCAAGCTCCAGGGATCTCCTCCTCAGCACAGACCTGCAAATACGCTGGAATAATTTGCATTCCACATCTTGCCTTGCAGAATCCACAGATGAAAATCAAGCTTGGCATGGCTGGATAACTGAGCAATATTTAGCAGCAGAACAATGACCCAGCTGGGAAAGCAGGTACTTAAACAAATTCAAGTGGGCAAGTCACTTTGGGCAAGATGGTTACTTAGGAATTGCTTGCACTTGGAGGTTGGTACAAAGTAAACTAAGGTTTGAATGCAGGGCATGTAAATCCACTCCAGACAAAAGTGGTGCAAACAGCCCAGTTGTTCTCAGAGTAGTGGATGAGAACTGCCTGTGGCTTTTCTGGCTGTATGAGAGCAGAGGCCCCCAGGAGCTGAGGAGCTGGCACAGCCGCTTCCTACGTCTGCCCGTGGCCTGACACCTTGGCTTGAGCAGTGACCGTAGGCATTGCCTGTTCCCTCAGCCCTTGCAGATGTTACTGCCTCCATAACAGGAACTGGAGAAGCAAACCTTTCTCAGCTCTTCAAGTCCTCCAGCCTTTCTTTGCTGGCATGATTACGTGAAGAGACACGAAAGCTACACCAAATTTAGGATGAAAAAGCAAGACAAAAGTAGCCTGCACAGAACTCTCAGCGTAAGCCACCGGGCCGTGAAGTGGCACAAATAAAGCATGGAGCCAGGTCCTTTTATGTAGGGCTCAGGCTATAAATCGCAACTAACCACTCTAGTCCCAAAAGCCACGGGTCTGGGTGACACTGCAGTCTTCTTCTCCAGCATGGCAACCCAAGGAGTGATGATCTTAGAGGAAGCAAAAGAGCGGCAGTCCCAGGGGGTGCTTCTGATGGCAGCTTGTAGGTGCAGCTTTGCTAATTTCTTCTAAGGAAGAAGAAAATAAAACAACAGAGGAAAAGTCTAGAATAGGGCCCAGGAGGAGCAACAGAAAGGGAGCAGACCCAGCCAGATGCACACAAAGCTAAAGGCTCTGACCAGACTTCCCTGTCTCTGCACCCATCAGGCATATGACCTGCCGTGCTAATACTGAAAGAGCATCAGAGGAAGTGGGATTTGGCACCATGTGCAAGCGGTGGGGAAACAGATGTGCTCGGTCCACAGTACATGACCAAGAGGATGTGCGTTTGCAACACTATGGCGTCCCCAGGACCCTCTGGCCCTGCCTCTGTTTGCTCTGGTGTGGAGGCTGGGGCTTGGCCAGCACCAGAGAGAAAGGATGCTTGGGGCTATCCTGCACCACCCACCCAGGCAGCACCCCATCCCCTGGTTTGGGAGCGAGGTCATCTCCGCCTGGGACAGCAGCCATACAGGGAGGTTTTCCCACTGAGTGGCTGCTGTGGGTTTCCCCGTGGCCTGGGTGAGGGCAGCTCCTTTCTGGACAGAGCCATGATGGTGCTGATGTGGCAGAACAATCCTGCTGCCATGTGGGAGGGCTGGATGCTGCGGTGGGAGGGCTTTTGAGTATAAGCTTGAGCCTGGGAAGATTTATAAGCCACCAGCAGTCCTAAATTCTCTACCCTTTGGGGATGCTCCAGGTTTGGTACCTGCTTCAGGGGACCCCTGGGAGGACATGGCACGCTGAGCCCCAGGACAGCAACAAAAATGGCATCCAGGCGTGACTTCTCACATGGTGAGAGTAAGTTTACATACAATTTGCCTAATACTTTGGTCGAGAATTTTCAGAGGAGGTTATGGTGTCACTTATCGCCAACTAGCCTTGTGAAAGCAAATTGAAGTGTGTAAATCTACTGAAGAGGCTTGTTGGAGTTTCTAAGGGAAGGGACTCAGCCTTCCTCTGGCCATCAGAAGCTCAGGGGCATTCACACAAGGTTCATCTCCCTGGAGAATATTGCACAAAGTTCCAGCTGAGCAATAGAAGAGAATTAAGATGACTGGAAAAGCAAAGGGTGAGCAGGGAGAGCTAAAGGCGCTGCAGCAGATCCATCTCGTTCATACTTCCTCCTTCCAGTAGCATGGCTGTGCACTGAAGCATTAAAGGCAAGATCTCTTTGCATTTTGCCGGGCCCTATGGCAAAAGGAGAGATCCGTCTGCCCCTGCAGCTGCAGGAGTAGTGAAAAAAATTATTCTTACCTCACAGACAAGTCAGCTAACAGCAGCTTTTCTGGGTGTCAGAAGCTCTAAACAAAGTCCTTCCAACCATGATGGTATCAGGCAGCTGGATGGGCAGCCCTTCCTCCCTTCCCCTGGTGTACACCCTGTGGGGGTAGCTCTGCTCCCCAAATAACACCTGGAGGTACCGCAGGTGCTTGAACAGCCCCTGTTGAGGAAGAGGAGAGCCTCTCGGTCATCGCACCGCAGACCACTTGGTTCTGTTTTCTCCTGCCTAAAACCAGGGAAGGAGGACAGAAGCAGCTCCTCCAAGTTAGGAGCTGACTTGGAAGTCAAGAGATCAGAGGATGATCTTGAATGACTTTCTGGCACATCTAAAGATCTGCCTCTCTCTGGCCTGCCAGTCATGCAGATGGCACAAAGAGTAAGAACCAGACCTGAGGCCACCAGGGACGCATTCTCTATCCTTGCTGCTGGAGCATTTGTCTTCATCTCTCCTGAGTTTCTCATAATAGTTCACCAGCATTATTGCCCCTAACTGCTGCCTGCAGATCGCTCGCTGATAACCAGTGGGTACGTTACTTTTGGTTGACCCAAGTAAGAAAAACAATTATCTGAGGGAAGCAGATAAAATTTTAGATGCTTTTCTGGCTCCAAACAGAACTACTACCTTTCTGACACTTTTATGGCACGGAGAAAATTTAAACTCCCATAATTTCAAGTTTCCAGGAGCTTTTTGTTTATAAGAAAGAAAAAAAAAACCACGTTAAAGTTTGAGGCCCCCAGCATAAAGAGAAACAGATCGTATTGATGAGATTAGGACTTCATATTTTTAGGTAATATTTGTGAATTTGATGACATTGCTGATTTAGCAGGACTGCAGTGCAGAAAGAGCACATCTACTCCGAGCTTTGGACAAATCACTTAATCATTCTGATTCACGGCATTCAGCGCTAAGAAGAAGAGTCTCTTACGCGAAGCTTATCACATATGCAAGCTTTGTTTTGCCAATCGGGACCGTGCCAGGAAAGTGCAAATACCCAAAGATTATAGGCAGTGGTAACGGGTGTAGCAATAAGGATGATCTTGATAATTATGTACCTTCAAGAGAGAGGAGAAACTTGTTTTGACTTGCAAATGGAATAAACCTGTCATAGCTGTGATAGGAGTCACCCGGGCTGGCAAGAACTAGTTTTTTTTCAGGTCTCTCTAATGAACTGGTACAGTGGAGGAGTGGTGGAAGAATCTGGGAGAAGCTCTGCTGAGAATGCACTCCCTTGATCCCCCAAATTTTCAGTCTTCCCTGATCTGTTCTGCTTAGGACCACATGTCATCCCAGGTCCAAGCAGCACTTCCCTGTTTAGCAGTCTGCTCCGTTCACAGGAGCCTCACAAAGTCAGACCAAAGATTTTTGCAGATACAAAACCTAAGCGTAGCTCTAAATATTTGTTGGACTGGGGCCTTAACTTTGCGATCTTAATGCTGCTTATAACTCAGAGTCAACCCCAAGAGCAACGCTGACATCACAAGTTGGAAACAGGTTGTTGATTCAGCCCAAGAAATGTTATGGAACGTTCCTCCCTTCCAGATTTCTCTAAAACCGGCACAGGGGTAGAGATGCCTGTAGCTGTGATGATGGCTGTTTCCTCTGTTGAACTGCATTATTCCAGTGTTCTGCAACTCAGATAACTTGGATTTTTTTCCAAATGGTTAAATGTGATCATAAAGAAAGAGAGGACATTTCTCTATTTATTTAACCACAAGCCCAAAGTACATCCACAGATCTGAATGTCCCAGAGAAATCCTGTAGGAAGATGTTATCTCACCACACTGCCAATGACAGCGAAAGAGTAAAGAGAAAACATCTAGTTCAAATTCACTTCTACGGATCCAAAAAAAAATTGGAATACTATTATACCTTCCTTTTCAAACTCAAGGGTAAAGTAGGCAACACCTATGCTACCCCTAAATTATTATCAGCATCTATTTAGGCAAGAAAAAATCTTTTGGATCTTTACAACAGTGTGTTTGTACAATGAACAGCAAGTCCAAGGAGCAGCTGTCATCTCAGAGCAGGGTCTGAAGGTGGTGCCGTTTTAATTACATCAGCTCCAAGGAACAGGTTAGGTTAAGGAAAAAACAAGAGCCCAGAAAGCAGGAGCGGGCAGTTAATAGCAGGTAACAGGAAATGATTAGGTTTTGGTTTATGTCAATCACCAGACTAATATCTGGAGGTTATAAAAGGTCATTCAGCACGGAGAAAAAGAGTTGGGAAGCGCTGCAAACACCGAACTGAGTAGTGGTGCGCTTGGTTCTGACGCTGGCACTACAGCTCTGAATGGAGACAAACGGACCGTGCCTGCATTTAAAGCCACTTGCCCAATTTAGGAAAATATTCCCATGGCGTAATGTTATTGTCGTACCAAGTAGTGAGTCCAGCACGTTTCTCTGAGCAGGGACTGTTTAACCTTAGCCACTGCCCCACACCTGAAGGGTTTCTTTCAGAATGTTCTTCCTCAGCCCTTTCCTCGTCTCATTTCTTAACGCGTGGGTTACACAATCGTTAGAACAAAACTGGTTTGCAGCTGAATTTTAGCTTGCACAACTTTCCTGTTCTCTTTAAACAAGTACAAGGTAGCGGGGGGTGGGTGGTGTGTGTGTGTTCTTTTCCAGCTTTCATTGAAATATTCATAGTAAGATGGAAAATTCCAGGGAGCAGCTACAAAAAAGAGAAGGCTAGATTACCGTACATCAAAGGGAAGCAGCGTTTGCTAACTCCTTCGTTTTACGTGCGTGTGATTCACAAACCGCTTTATGAAAATGGAAAAATGATTGAAGAATCACTCAGATCCTGACAAAAAACAAACTAACAGTAACAACCTAATTTCCATGAAAATGGGCTGGTCTCCAAAGCATCTGCCAAGACCAGACAACGTGGTGCTTGCAGCTTTCCTTTGTTTGCTCTTCAAAGCAGGTAGAGCCAGGAACGTTCTTGTGCCTCATGGCAAGCTCTAAGATGTGGTACATGACTTTCAGATGAGGGAATTTCACATTTCTCCCTGAATATTTCACACTAAGACAGCAAGGAGAACAGCACAGATGCAGCTGAAATGAGGAGGAGATGAATTTAAAGGCCAAAAATGGATTCTTCAGCATTACTCTGTAGTACGGGGCACTGAGAGGGCAATTAGAACCAACATGAAAGAAGATTTAATTGCAAATCAGCAAAACTTGCTGAAGTGCAGATAGCAAGAAGCAAAGCATCACTCCACCTGATGTCCAAGCCCTTCACAGGGAGCAGCATTGCTCGCAGCTCCACGGGCAGCTGATGGAAACAGATAGGCCCTTCCCAAGGAGACATTCAGGTCTCAGACTGAGCAGTCCCCGTGGGGAGCGTCTCCCTCTCCCCAGTGCCTAGGGTGACTCACCCTCCGACACAAGCATAGCAGGAAGAAATCTAGGACAAACCCACTCAGGCACCCTGTCATCGTCAGGAGCAGCAGCACAGCCCTCCCAGTCTCCCTGCGAGGTCACCGCATCCAGCCATGGAAGAAAAACCGAGGTGAACTGTACACCGTGGGGTCACAGCTGACCCACTGCCCAGCCCTCTGATCCTGTGGAGCCTGCAGCCGGTGCTACAGCACTCGGCAACCATTTCAGTGTGCGGGCTACAGCTTCTAAATCTGCCAAAAAGAGCGTGAGCAGGAGTGTTAAGGACTGGACCATCCTCAGAGAAGGGGGCACTGAGGAGGGGCAGGAGGGAGCCTCTGGAGAGGGTAGGGAGGTATTGCAGCTGGTGAGGATGGCAGCAGAGGGGAGACGGATTTTGAGGAGGTGGGCAGTAGCGCTGCTTGAACATGGGAATGGAATGAGGCACCCTGGTAACACCCTCAGCCTGTCTCTTTGGTCAGGCAGCTTTTAGCATTTCAAAGCGTTTCTTTCCTTTGTGACTCCTACCACTGACTGAAACAGGCAAGTGGGTTCTTATAGGATCAGCAAAACCCCTCCTGTCTCACTGCCCTGAGTGCAGCGTGTCTCACTGAAAGGCTTTTCCAGTGCTGGGGCAGGATTAAGAACGGGAGAGCCACGCAGGCTGTGGAAAATGTCAGGGCCCCGCCGCTGTGGGTAAGGTGAACCCTGCGCTCACTTCGGGAGCCGAGGGCGGGCATCCCTGGGCGCGCTCTCCCAGCATGATGGGGTTCAAATGGCCACCATAGCGTGGGGAGGTATCCAGCCCCTTTCTGAGCAAAGTACCCAAGCCAAAAAGCAGCCCACGATCACAGGTACCTGCTGTGCTGCGTGTTCCAGAGACAACAGGGTGGGGTACCACGAGGGGAATCTGCTTTCCTCTTCAGGACAGAAAACATCAAAGTTGCGCTAAAAATTTAAAAGCTTCTGGGCAGGCTCTTAGTAGATTTTAAAAAGCAAAACAGACTCATTTCAAAGCACTCTTTCCAAAGGTCTTTCCTGAACGTACATCGCACGCAATGGAAAAACACTGCATGCCTGGCATTTAATATTTTTCACCTGTGACCCAGGACTGATGTCTGTTTAACTCCCCCATTTAATCCGACGACATGTCTCAGCAAGAAAAAAAAACCTTCCAGAGTTTGGAAAGGAGTTGGAAAAAATCTAAAGTCACGCTCAACATTTCCCCTTCCCTGGAGAGATAGGAGTGCTGCTTGCCCTTTCCTGACGATAAGCATATCCTGGTGGTTAAAAATACATTTTGCTCTTACCGTAAATTCTCCATTAGCCAACTCCTTCAGCCCAGCCCATGGTGTTGGGGTTCATGATTCCTTAGAAGCCACATGTGACAGAGCCTGGCCTCTGCGCATCCAAACACACTGGAGAAAAAAAAAAAAAAAATAGGCCTGATCCTGCTGCCGTTGGCTTCACCTGAAGGAGCAAAATCTGTTGAGTGGCAACAACATTCATCTCAAATGACTTGCATCTTTCCCCCCAGACCCTGTGGACTCGGCATTAATTTTTGACTCTGACTCTACAGCAGCTTCCTGACAGAAAGTAAAGGGTTGTATTGAATTCTGAACAGCAATTAATTCTGCAGTTAATTTACTGTTTCCAGTGATAGTTATGCCACAGGGCTGACTTAGCTACACCGACCTTAGAGAAAAGCAGGGATTGCTGCTTTATTTGAGATTCCAGAGGCCAAGAGCCAGTTACCTGCTCTGCAAAGCTTCCCATCAGGCTTTCTTTCTCTTCTTCACTTGGAAAGCTCAGCCTGGTGAAAGCCTATGCAGAGGACACAGATGCCACCTCTTACCAAGGAGGCACTGGTCCTGGGAAGAGCCCGACACCTCCACAGCACTCCAACCTACAGGGAGTCTTTGCCCACTGCGTCGTCTCTCCTGACAGGTTCCTGCCAAAAAAAGCCGGTAGGATGCTCAGACTGGGGCAAGAAGCTTGTGGACAACTGTGATTCCCTGTAGGCACAGGCATCACGACAGTCACAAGTCCTGTTGGGTAAACTTGGTACGTAGCCTTCCTGGCAAATACCTTGTAACTCAGGAGGCACAGGGAGGCCTCACTCCCCAGCCTTGAGAGCCTTGGCTGAAAATCCTGTTTAAGGAACCATTTCTGGATTTCTTCTGTGATATTTTCGAAAAAAAAAAATGAGGGGGTAAAAAGAAGAAATGGAAACTTCAAATTGTATCTCCTCTGTGCATAAAAGGTAAAGGAAACCAGGCAGCAGCCCTCTTCCCTTTCTGTTAGGATTCCAGGCTGTGGAATAAAGATAAATCCAAGTTCACCCTCCTGTCTTTGTTTCCAAGAATCAGTAAGACAGGGGAGATATGGCAGAGCCCATCTACGCAGCCATAACCATGGGAACACCAGCAACAAGAGTAAATCAACAGAAGGCTCCGTATCATCAGCACGTGTTTACACGGGAGGCCTCGGGCTCTCTGCACCAAACTGGCTGGCGGTTCAGGGGCCTGTGCTTCACTTGGTACAGCTGTTGAAATAAGGAAAAAAAAGGCTTTTATTGTGCAAATATCCACCTTGCTGTCCTAATACCCACCGTCTCTTTCGGAATACGTGTTTACCCAGTTTTGCCCTTTGCTTTGAAGCTGCGGTGCTGCCGTCCCCCTTCATTCCCCTTGCCCAAGCTACCCCCAACCTCAGCTTCTCCTTGACTCCTACCTCACGTTTGGCCACATCTCGCTGTGCTTTTATTTCAGAAAAGCCAGACAACCCTCTGGGAGGAATCACATTTTTTTCCTGAAGATCAAAACGTCCAGGACTATTGCGGTGGCCGAGTCGATTGCTGTCGTCACGCCCCCACCTACAATGGCAGATGACGGAATCCCTCCTAGTGACAGTGGAAAGCTGCAGAGGCAGCGCTACCAGCAGCAGTGGCTGGTACCTCAGCAAAGGGAGAAGCGCAGCACGAAGGAAGCCTACGGCTTAACTCGAGCGGCAGCTGCTTGGCACCTTAAAAAACTCCAGGTCTCTGAACTTGGAGCTTACGTACGCACACCATGGCGCAACCGAGGGTCGCCAAATCTCTGGCAGCCCTGGAATGAGCTGCTTGTACCCGCCCTTGGGAGCAGTTATGCTTCACATATTTTTCTCCTCTGCTTTTAAAGGTCACGGGAAAGCAGCAGTATTTGTGAAGGGGACGAGTGAAGGTGACTGCTGCGGAGAATGGAGACCTTCAAACCACTGTGAGAGCTTTGCCAGGTGAGCAGAAGCTCCTTCCCACTCCCGTTTCTCCTGGAGGCCACCACCAACGCCCACTGGGCAGCACTTACTGCCCAGACAGAGCCCGAGCGGGACTGCTCCCGCCTCCCCTTATTTCCTTAGCCTTTCCTCCTCCTTTTATTTCCTTTGGGTTTTCCCCTTTGATTAAACTTCTGGCATGAAGGAATGTTTAATAATAAAACAGATAACTCATGGGAGATGATATTTATAAAATCTACTCTTTTTTTTTTTTCATTTTTTGTAAGACCTTGAAAGAAAAAAAAATCTTGAACTATGTTCTTCCTTTCTTTTCAAAATAAAAAAGCATAAGGAGCAGTTAACAAGTTTTCAAACCATCAATGTTTTATTTGGTTAGTTTATTAAACACCTTTAAGACAATTAATTTTGGTCTGTACCCTTCTATAAAATAATTCAAGTTCTGAACAAACCTCCAATACATAAAGCAAAGTTACTTTTACCATACGCAAATTTCAGATCAAAATACACCACTCTGTTTTCTTACATTTATAAAACCCGGTCAAATACAAACGACATTAAAAAAGATAAAACACTTTCACTGATCCTTGGTACAATGTTACAGCACAATTTGCACAGTGGCAACTAAGTCCCCAAAGCACAAGTCAAATACTTTAAAAAGGGAACCTCCCTTTAGTCACCCAACATTATACTGAACACGTAAACGAAGCGAGTGCTACTTAATCCAGGAAAATTCTCGTGTCCCCTTTCGGATCGTGCGAGAGCCACAAAGCAGTTCTGCCTGGGAGGTTACTGCTCAGTAACCAACAGCTTTCCTGCTCTGCCCTGACAACTTCATGTGCAACTACTCCATGAAAATAAACGGATGGAGGTGGACCAGACTTTGCATGGGGTGACTTATGGCAACTAAAGTAAACCAAGAAATGCGTATTTTTCTAATAACAGATCCTAAATTTTATTTTATTTTTTTTAAATCAATACCAAATTATCTGTGGGTACAGTTAGAGCAACTGCCTTTTTCTTCCCTTTCAAGATGTCTAATGAAGACACAGAGTGTTTTCAATTGTCGAGAGTTTGTTCCATTGCAAAACCCAGTGTTTCAGCAACAGGTCAAAGTGCCATTAAAATTGCACATTTTTCTTCAATTACGAGACTAGGTGGTAGCATGCAACGGTCGTTTGGTACCGCACCTAACGCTAACCTATCAACGATGCGGGATCTTTTCCGACACAGACACAAGAACAGAAATTAAAACATAATGTGATAAAATGGAAGTATCAGTTGACAACATTCCCAGGAAGGTTCCACCGAGCAAGCCTTACAATAACACCTCGAGAAGAGAAAGTAAAATCAGAGCAGTAACGGAAGGGTCCGACGTATCAAACTCGGGGACGCTTTGCATAGGCAGACAAGGCATTTGCACCGCAGCGCAACTCCAGGGTCATTTTTGCCTGCGGTTCTGCAAACCCCTTTCTTTGTTTCCCCCCATCCCCAAACGGCTCGTTTTACTTCTATTTCAATTGTAAGTTCGGTTAGTCTGAGCTAACGCGAAAACGGGTAGAGAATTAAATGGAAAAAGACACTAATGGATCTCATTTTCCTCTCCTCCCACCCCCTCCCTGCCACCAACTCATGTCATCTCCATTAGGACACCACACACTTTCCAAAACATTTCCTATCTGTTAACATTTGTAATATCCCGACAGAACGAAGGAGAACTGCACATTGCACATTTAAATCACGCTCGAGTGTAAACAATATAGGATGGAAACAGTTTAAATAATAAAAAAAAAAAAAAATCCCAGTGAGGTACAGCAGAAACTTACTTTTGCTAATTGAATCTTTTCAGTGCAATTGAAACACTGTGTGCTGCCCTTCTCCAAAAAATTCTCTCCGTAATTAAGCTACACTACTAGGCTTATTCCCTTAAAGCTACATACCCATGCTATAACTCAGTATATTGGCTTAATGCAAGTATTTGTGGGGGAAAATTAAGTTACAGGGTTAATTAAAATCTTTGTAGTATTCAAAAGGAATGGTAGTAAAGGGATCGACCATGAAAAATGTGGTAATACACATTTTAAAAAATATTTCCAATAATTTTAACACAAAACAGCAAGTATATTTTGAAAAATGCATAGAAACCCTGTCAATACAAAAATCCCCACTAGAATTACACAACTAAGCAATTTTAATCTAAATATTTTATGTGCTTTTCCTATAAAGGCCACTTTTGACGTACAAATACAAAAAAAGTTACATTTTTTTTCCCCAAAATAAATTATTTGTTCCTCAATTAAAAATACTGAATATGGAAGCATAACAACCCTCTCACACGCCAGCTGCTCATTTGCAGTGGCTACCTCCAAAGGAGAAAAAATCTCCAAATATTTTCAGTTACCAAAAGAAATAAGAAACACCTTCAGACTTTATTCTGCCTAGCACGAGGAAAAACCTGGGCTTAGGAACGGGAGAGGCTGAACTCCTGACACTGTTTGCTCTGGGGAGGGAATGAACAGACACGGACATTCACAGAGAGATTTTCTGTTCGTCTCCCGTGTCACGCACCAAAATCCCTTTTTGAGATCAAGAGAAATAAATCAAAGTCAACCTGAATTGAAGAAAGACAAAATGGTAAATGGCGTTTGGAGGGAGAAGCGGTATGAGGTACAAGGTGGGGTAAGTGAATGACAACCGTAGCTAAACTGCTCAGAAGAATTCATGTAGAGGTGAGGAGACGCGATGGACCGGTGGAGGATATAGAACCAGAGGAAAGCAGTGTACCAGTTTTATTAGCATTTAACAAGGGGAAGAAAAGGAACAGAAGGAACAAACTTCACTGGAAAAACGAAGCAACAGGAGAACAAAGAACCTCTACCAGCAGTCCTGACCACATGGGCATTTATCCCTGAATTGCCATGGAAGCAGCAAAACCAAACTCACGTACACACGCGCAAGCGGTGGAAATGAAAACTTCCTTGGACTGGATTGGAGATGTCACAGGTATTCTTCACTGTAAGCACCAGACCCACAACTGAACAACAGGGGGACCTACCTGGAAGGGCACGGCAAACCCATAACACCTGACATGCTCGAGAGCAAAGGGGTGCAAACACCATCAAGTGGCCCCTCGCTTACTCCACTGGGGAAGCCACAGGTGGGTTTACAAGACAAGCTCCAACCAACAACACAAGACTGACGGGAGGGATACACTTTGACAGCACGTCATTCAGAGTCAAAACACCTAATGAACTGACCGGAGAGGCAGGGGGGAGGAGGAAAACCAGTGAACAAGAGTTGATTCGGATGCAAGATTCTTGGGCAGCCATTGAGTACAAGTTCTCCTAACCTTGGACCAAGGACTGGATTTGGAAGGACACAAGAGCCGTACATCTTCTGTATCACCAGGAATTTGGCTCTCTGGTGTGCGGTATTGCATAGTTTGATAGAGGTCAAAGAGCGTTTCTGTCTTATTTTTCCCTGGTTTTAACAGAAGTCACTCAACGTACTCAAGTGAGAGCATTCCAAAGCCTGGCCCCAAGCAATTCATGGATTCATTTCTACAGCAACACAAGAAGATTTTGGGGTGGGCACACCAACAAATAAATGCAAAAACTCCACTCCCACATCAAGCACAAGAAGCCCCACAGAAAACGTACAGCCTGTAGCAGTAAAACATGTCTGTAGCACAGAAGTCCAAGCAGGACAGCTGGGTGATGGGCATAAACCTCGCTGCCAAGCTGCACGCCAGCGATGGGAAACAAGACCAGGTGAGTGTTTCTACCACATCACATTGACTGTATTTTTTGTAGAAGCAGCTGCAAAATATATCGACCGTACCCTGGTAATTATCAAGATCTTGGTTTGACAGAACGCTGAACCTTTCCAAGAGCAGCAGCAATGTGGTGTTACGTTCCAACACCCTCCGTCCTATCAGTTGGCTCATGGAATCTAAGTATCCCAACTGGGTTAATCAATGCAGTTATTTTATTCTCTTACACTAAAATAGAATATTTGTACAGTACAAAGTCACACTAAGTATATTAGTCGTCATTCCTATCGTATGTATTTCAATTCGTTTGCCCAATCCTACAAGATGCATAGTATTCAGTAAACATCAAGATAGACGATCTATTGTGAAGAAATTTTGCTTTTTCCTGTTGAAGGCAAAATTAAAACGATCTCAGCTTGTCAGGCTCCCACTTCAGATTATTGAACATTCAGCATATGAACTGGGAAGCAGTTACATATTTTTGTTTTCTCAGGGGGAAAAGAAAAAGAAAAGAAAAAAAAGCAGAGGGGGAAAACCAGGTGGCCAGGAGCTCCTCAGTTATTTAGGCCAATACTTGCTGTTCTGCCCTGGAGAAATAGTTCTAGGGCCTCCAATATTTCCAGATTTCAATATAATAAATGCAAAATATTAGATCTCCTCTAACACTCAGTCCATAAACCTTTATATCTTACCCTTATGTAAGGGACAGGGTGGACTTATCCTTACCCATGCTGCCAGGGGGCAGCTGCAAGGCTCAGACTCTGTTGCACAGGTCTGACAAGGAATGGTCCTGCTCTTCAGCCTTCCCTAAAACAAGAGGATCGAGGATTTGCAAGCTCAGTAGGGCTCTCTGTGGTCCCTCATTTATAGGCTGTTTTTCAGACAGTGCTGCAGGTAACGCAGACACTCCTCATGAAGGCCACCAGTCTGTGGCTCCTGGACAACAACAGTCTGGAGTAGTTCGGATGGTCCAGCAGGCAGCACCCAACACACAAAGTAGGAGAATGACAAGGCTCTGGGCTCTTTTGAAAAGGCTGAAGGGCTCTTAGCATAACAAGACTGAGAAGTGTTACACCACTGGGGCTGCGAAGTGTATGAAAAGGCAGTAACCTGATGTCTGGAGACGAGATGAGTTCAAATATTAACCCCTTTCAGATAGGACAGGAGCATGACTATCTCGTCTATAGAACAATAAACTTTTAGCAATGTTAAGTAACCAAATCCCTAAACCGAAAAAAAGACAGCACAATAAGGACAACAACAGAGTTCCGACCCAAGACTCGGATTCAGCTCTCTACTCCACGACTTGCATCTTCAAGAGCCTTCTCCTCAGACCCACTAAGCTGACGCCACTCTAGCGACGGCAGCAGTTGGGATCTTCCCTTGTCCGACCCCCTGACCACCTGGAGCACAGGGTGGCTGCACCCCCAGGGGTGAGCAGACCTCCCCCAGCCGTGAGCGTGCCTCTGAAAAAAGAGTTGAACAGATGAGGCCCGAGGCAAAACCCAGATCCGGCCCAACGTCCAGATGCTCTGACAGCCACACAGGTCAGCCTGTCCCAGACATGCAAGGAACACCACACAGCCAGGTCCTGGGACCGAGCCCAAGAAGATTAATATTTACGGAATAGCCACCGTGATGCCAATAGAAGGCTTGGAATTAGCAGCTAATTGGTACAGTCTGCAGAGACATGAATAGCTCCTTGTTTTATCCCTGCTATTTGTGCACGGCCAGTAAAACATTTGCTACACTCAATTCAACGTTAATACGAGCTGCTACGTAAGGTTTTAGAGGAATGTTCCCCATGAAGGTTTTCTTGGTTTTGCCTTTACAGAGGAAAAAAAGCAGCAACATTTTCCCATTTTGTATTATTAAGGCCTTCGACAGTTCGGAAGCTGTCTTTATGAAAAGGGATGTTTTTTAAAAAAAGGACTGAAGACTCAAAAAGAAAACCCCCAGAGAACAAACACGAGCTGATTATCAGCTCACGTTGGTACTTTAAGAAGTCAAGCACAGTGTAAGGAATTTAAAATGTCAAGATAGCACCTTTAGAAGCAGAAGAAAACACTTTTTTAATTCTTCAAGATAAGCAAAACCCTGCATATCTGAAGGTCCCAAAGAAATAGAAAAATACATACTGTCAGGTACAGAACGTGGGTGTTTATTCGGACAGCTTTTCCTCTGTAGGTAAGTAAACAGGGAACTCCATGGAAAAAAAAAAATCCAGATTAGACATTACAGAAAAATTAGTGAATCTCTCTATTGAGATAACACATCAAGTTCACAGGCAACAGTGCAGAGGCAGAGAGAAAACCACCTGACCTGTCCTTAAAAGAGCAGAGTCTTCTATGTTTTTAAACAGACTTTTTCCTATTTAAAAAATTGTCAGGACAGCCTTTCAATTGCTTCTCTCATTTACAAGTATAATAGTTACTTTCAAGTAATATAAATTTCTATTTACTTTTTACAGCAGCTGGAGGTCAACCTTGGTCTTTTTGTACAGAAACATGCATTTAAAATGAAATTAAAGTAAACTGTCCTTGGACAATGGCATCATTCTGCCCCGCTCCTTGTCTGCTTTTAGTTTTTTATTGAAGGACAAAATGCAATTTAAAACAAAACAAAAATAAAGGATTTGACAAAGTGCAAAGAAATAAAAAAAAAATAAAATAAAATGAGGTAGCTGGGAATAGGGGCTTTTCCCCACGGACAAGGCGGCAGAGTTCCAGACACAAGTAACACGCGCTCAGGGGAGCGGGCCACACGTGTTCTCCCTACTGGATCGCTTACAGATGCTCAGGGGAGTCCTAACCTGCTGACATTTGTTTTACAAGCTTAAAGAAAAGTCATTTCATCGTGTATCAAGCACTCCCCAACTACACAGAGTGGGGTTAAAGGATGCAGAGATGTGCAAAAAGCCAGTGCCCGGCGAGATCAAGTTTGTGCGGACGCCCTCCAGCCCACAGGAGCTCTCCCGAGCGACCACTGGCAAAGGCGATGCATTGGGAAGGAAATGTGGGGCAAAAGTGAAAGCAAAATCCTATTAATGATTGTGAAAGACAGAACAACTGAGAGCAAAAACAGCATTATGCACGGGGTGTGCCCAGGAATTTGTATCGGCTGGTTTGACAGGGCTTTGGGGGGCAATTAGCCACAGCCACCAGCTCTCTCTGGCACTTGGACACGTCCTCAGCTGGGCAACGTCCCAGCCACGTTGCCAAACAGCGAGGGCAGCAAGGGGTGGCAATTACACCAGCTCCTTCCCCCATCGGATACACACAGCAAGGCCACGTGCAATATAAGGAGAATCTTCTTGTTTGACTTCTCCTCCCCTCTTAACACTGCAAAGCTACCTTCTAGGAGTCCATCAGACTAAACTATGATACAATGCTCACCATATATTGCAAAATAATCTCAGACCCTTAAATAAAATAAAAAAAAGTTTCAATTACAAGAAGCAGATCATTAGGTTTTCAAGTCAGTGAGGAGGGAAAAAAAATAAAAAAAATTCAAATGGTCTTAGCAGCTGTTTCCCCAAGCAAACAAAAGCTTGAACAGATGCTGGCTTCTCTAAGCAATCCAGAAGAATCCTTTGGACTAGTTTAGGGCTAATTCTGAAAGAGTTTGAAAGTATTTTTTAAGAGGGCACTCCCTGTCTTCGCTTCAGAAAGACCCTTTAACAAGAGCTTTAAAGAACGTCAGCTCCGTTCAACTCGACCACCTTACCAGATACCCCGACATACGGGTTTACTTGTTCTAACGGTCAAGCAGACTTTACTTTTTTAAGACCTAAAAATAGCCAAACAAGGATGACACCACCTTCCTGCTATCAGGTGGAAACGAATAAAACCGATGCTGCCCAGCCGAAGCTTTACCACGTGAGATCACCAAGGTGAGAATCTCAAAAGCAGCCAGGGATGAGGTTTTTGTCGCGTGCTGCCTATCGCCTACCAAAATTTAGACTCTCCAAAACGGCTCTTCCTTTCATCAGGTGCTATATTGTCGCGGAGGTTTTTTTCTACTCTGAAGTGAGCAGAGGTGGCAGCGCGCTAAGGGAACGCGCAGGCTGTATCCTCGGTGCAGAGGGCTGCTTTTACGCCTGCTGAAAAGGGATCTTCCAGGCTCTGACTGGGTTTAGAACTACAGATAAAAGAAACTTGCCCTTGACAAAAACAGAGGATGTCTCAGCATGAACTGAAAAGAAAGGAAGAGGAAAAAGCAAGGGGGAAAAAAAAACTAACCAAAACAAAAAAAAACCACCAAAAACCTCAAGGGCATTAGGTGATGATTCAAAAGTGCCTAGTATTAAAAAAATAATTACATTTTCGTGTTTTATCAATAAAATAATGTGACTTACCCTGGGGATGCTTTTCTATCCTATTACAGTAATCAGATCCATCAGCTTTTACAAGGGCTCAGTACAGCCTCATTTCATTAGGAGAATTCAAGGGCATAGGTAGGCACTGGCATTGAGCATGGTCATGTACTGATGTGCTCTGCCAGGTGTTTGCTATTCACCTGAAACCCTGCAAAAATACTGGGCAACAACATTCAGCCTTTCACATTGAAAAGTTCCAATCTTCCAGCTCACTTTTCAAGACATTTCAATCGATTATTTCAAATAACCTTCAAGTATTATTCTAAACAAATCCTTTATGTTTCCCAATTATTTTTAGAGCTACAAAGCAGCTACCTAGACTAAGCGGTTTTTAAAAATAAGCTTCAGATTTTTGTATTGCTGACAAATCTACAACAGAATCACCTGTCAGTAGCAGTTCATAGTTTAATTCTCCTATCACCCTTAATCCTTCTGAGGAGGTGTTTATCTAGTTAGGCACTTTGCATAGTCTATTCTTTTAGCGTGCTTGTTAATGAAAAACGTGAGAGAATTGATTACTGGAGGAAACAGCAGTTAGATTACAGAGTCACGCAGGGCAGGGCTGATCAGAGATGCGACTTTAATTCAAGCCCAGCTGGAATCTTTCCTACAGTAAAGAATTTCCGAGAAAAAAACCTAAACCAAACACACCTAAAAACCATAGGGATGCTGGAGGTCTGGTGCCCAACCTATCGCTACATGTCAGAGCACAAGGATGCGACTCCTACAGAAGACGAGCGGTGCCTCAAATCTCACTGGCTTTACGGCGGTCTCTCCAAGGCAGCTTTCACCGGCTCACCTTCCCAATGGGAAGCCATCAGACCACCCTTCTTGCTTCCCTTTCACAAGCCTCGCGCCACGGAAACGCCGGGCCCTACTGACGCAGCTCCCCGCTCCAACAACAAACAAGGAAGAGCAAGAGAAAATGGCAAATGTCAAAAGGCTACGGCACTGACGAGGAACCGCAGGCCCGCGCTCGTTCCTTAACGGTAAAAGGAAATACTCCAAGTTCAGATGGAAACAGGAGCTTCTAACCACAAAACAAACACGTGTATAATTAACACCCTTCCCGCCCACCTGAAGAGGCTGTTTAAATGCTCCAAAGAGTTAAGAGGACACAAACTCAAAGCCTTGTTGCTAACATTAGAGGCAGGAAGGATCCACAGCCCAAATTAAATATAACTCTTTGGAAAGCATCGCTGTGAGTGGCACCAAAACATACCTTAGTTACAATCTTCAGGATGCCTGCGTCCCTGGGTGTAGTCACACTTCCCGAGACACGGCTTTCCTTCCGCAGGTACAATTCGCTCAAAATGAATTGCACTTTTATCTAAATATTTATAATTTAAAATACTAAAACCTGTTGTCAGCTGCCATTTATCATATACTTGCGTGGCACCAGTGCTCTAACGAAGAGCAAAGTGTCCACGTGCATCACATGGGGTGATGCCTCAAGGCAGCTGTGACACAAACCTGCAGAGCAGTATTTAAAAAAAAAATAAAATAAATTTACAGCGTTTTAAATTGCATTAATTTTTTAAAAAAGAACCATTGCTCTTTTAGGGAGCACAGTGAATTTTAAGCATCTCTGTGTTTTAATAGAAGCGCTGATTTATTGTTAAATACAGAGGAAACCAGAAGTTTGGCACTTGGAATAACTGCATTTGTTATTGCATCCTGCACTTTGCACGGCACAACGCGTCACCAAACCCAGGCAGGTTGTACGGCCACAGTAGTTACGGAACCAACCAGAGAAACTCCAGCTCAAACAGCCAAAACGCTCCCTAAACCCCTCGCTTTTGGACTTGTGCATTTGCCAAGTCACACTGGCACAAGAAATACTGCAAGAAAAAAAAAAAAAAAAGAGAAAATAAGCTGCCTGGCATTTTCTGGAAGGGGAGTTTCTAAAGCAAGCCAGGCGCTTCAGTAGCTTTGATGAAAGAATTCCTATTTTCAGCAGGAACTCTGCCTCAGAAGGCTGGCCGTGTGACGCAAAAGTTTTGTGCAGTCAAAAGCAAAAGGGGTAGAGCCCGGCCACAGTCATTAGGGAGCTGCTTCTGTAAATTTAGCTTTGTTTGTAGATTCCCCGCTGTCCTTTCGTGTAATCTCGTATTCATTTACCTTCAATTTAAAGAGGAGGTACCCGCAAAGCTACAGAAAATCAGTGGACAGGAACAGCTGAGATACAGCATTTTCAGAATAACTACAACTTACGGAATAGCTGATCAAATACTTGAGGACAGGCAGACCTTGCTGTGGTATAACGACGCAGACAGCTCTTCGAGATGTCTCTTTTCCGGGTTATACAAACCAGAAAGGATGAGACTTTGAAATCCAGCACTGCCTCTTTAGGAACACAAACTCTCGCAAAACAAGGTGAGGAACGGAGACCAGGCCTGGCGTGTGCCTCCCTAAGAAACCCAAGAGATTTGTTTTAAGAGAGCAACAGCACTTTACACCTTTCCTTCTGTAACCCCCTTCTGCTGCGTGGAGCAGCCACAAGACTGTGTGCCTAAAACAAGCGCAGAGGACCTCGTTGTGTGCTTATGGTATTATCTATTTTTTCCCCACTCGTACACTCAAACTTTCGATTTTACTCGTAAATTTTCCAGAGTTTTTCCAAAAATAATCTGTGGCAGATAGAAAAAGGAAGAGGAAACTTTTTTTTTTTTGGTGGGGGGGATTGTAAGAGGTGGAATAAGGGGAGAATAAAAGCCACCACTACTGCCATCTTCCACAATCCCTGCCCCGTATTTGGTGATTTTCTGATGACAGTGGCTGGGCTTTGTCCAGTCCTACAGCAGGGGAAGGACAGGACACGGAGGCCCAAGCTGTCACTCCAGCCTGCACCGTGTCCCAGCCAGTCCTTGTTTGGGACTGTGCTGAGCTTGACTCAGGATTCAACCACCTCAGACCCATACCCAAGGACCCGGCCCCGCTCCAAGGCGTGGTGGGCACTAAGTCGGCGGCACTCTTCAGCTATACAGACTTTGGTCGTAAAACATCAGCATTTCAAGGCTGGGGTGAACTCACAACCCCAGCAAAGCACCTAGTTCGGTAAATCAGTAAGGAAGGTGCCTAAAAACCTGACCCTTGGAAGCCAGCAGAATGTACAGACAGCTGGATAAGTTAAAATCGTGCAGAAAGCCACCTGTGGGGGACCAGGCTGAGTCTGAGTGCCCATTCACGAGCTGGAAGGAATTAAGGCTACCGCACCAAGCAAGGACAACTTAGTTTCTAAACTGCCAAACCACCTAAAAACCCTGGGTTGCAAACTGCAGGAATTCGTGAGTTGCTTCCCATGCGGTTCAGCCATCACACGCAGAGTACTCATCTGCCAGGAAGGCACGGACAGCTGGGGTGGTGGCAAGTACCAGTAAATCCAGTTCAATCTACAGCTGTTTGCACGTCCAACACGCTCAGGAAACCGGTGACCTCCCTTCACTCAGCACCTCTGGTATGAAAGCCTCCCTCCTCAACTGATGTCGACCATCTCTTTCCCTGGACCAGTCAGAGGTCAGCTATCCTCTCACACACCACCACCTGTACCGTCAGGCTCTCCCTGGAGAAAGGAGAGCCATGGCTTCAAAGCCTTGCTCCAAACTGGGAGGCAGTCAAACCAGGTTATCGTGCGTCCCGAGAGACGCGCTCCTCACCAGGCTTGTAGATCGCAACTGGACAGACACATGCAAGTCAGACCCCAGAAGATTCTTCTCTTCCTCCCACACACACCTCAAGGTTATATCATGTCCTGGATCAGCCTCACTCCCCCCCAAGACAGTGCAGAAGGGAACGATCCCCATCCCCTTGAAGCACGGCCAGGGAAGTCAGTTTTGAGATCTTGGGAGTGGTCAAATGTTCGGTTTGAGCATGTGCCCGGAACTCCAGGAGACAATGTCCCTAGAGACTTGGCCCGGGGCCACCAGCCACCGAAAAGTGACAGGAATATGTGCGAGCTAAGAAATGAAGCTTGTCATTTTTTCAGGTGAAGAGGCTTAAACTTCTTGGTCAAGTCTCACCAAGCGCATTCGCAACATGCTCCAATTACCGGCCGATTTTTTTTTCTATTAAATAAGAAAAGTAAGAAAATCTACTGTTAATCCTACTTTAGTGTAAACATTTTGTTCAATGACTTTAACTGCAAAACACTGCTAGAGCATCTATGATTTAGATTTCTTCTGTGCATTTATTACCTAAGTTTTCTGAATGCTGAATGCCCTCAAGTGTACTGGGAAGCTACAGGGACTCAAGAGATAGCAGCCTGCAATATTCTGAATAACATTTCTGAAAGTTTTCTAAGCTACTTAGAAAACCGAGCTCAAAAGTGAAAGAGATACTTAGGAACATTCATCACTTTTGAATATGGGATCTTGGCACTTTGTCTAAGGAAAAAAAAAATAAAAATTGAACGATGTAAGATTTTTGAAAAAGGGAAGTTTTACGGATAAACTAACAGCACTTGATTTATTTCACAAGACAGCCAAGGATGGAAATAGTGGTTCACATTTCTGTAGTAAAGCATTATATATAAATTTAAAATCTAAAGACATATATATACATACACCAAGTTTACTGCAATGCATAAATATATAAACTTTTTAATATGCCAACTAATATAGGTCAGAAAAATTGATGTATATAGTTCAAGTTTTGCACCACTTCAGCACTGTAAAAAATAAAAATAAAAATAAATAATGGTCATGGATTGGCTGGTCATGGATTTTTCCCTCCCCACCCCCACCCCTTTGCTCAGAATCAGAGCCATTCCAACCACACATCAGTGCTATGGAAAAACTGAGCAGAATTAAGTTTCAGAATGTCTCTTCAAGGAACGTTTAGTGAAATATAACTATCATCTGGTACTAGCTTGGGATTGTATTTCAGCGTATCAAAGATGACGCAGTAAAGATGAAGAAGGTTTACACTGACACAACTGAGGGCAGAGATTGGCTTCTCCGAGGTCCACAAAGTCGCAGAGTGGAAATTATCGTATGTAGTTTTAATACTGGTTATACAAAGTCTCTTTTTCTGAGGGGTAGGAGCTTATTCCTATTGCCATCTCTCTCATTATACTCCTTTTAAATAAATACAGGTTACGTCCCACCCATCACAACAATAATGAAATTAAAAATTGAGGTAAAAGTGTTCCATCCAGCTGATCTTGACTACAAACAGAAGTCAATTAAACATCGCTACCAATGTGAACAAGACTTTGAAATAAAACGCAAGATACTAAATTCTTCACTACAACCGCACCACAAACCCCAGCTTTCAAAGTCAGACAGCAGTAAACAAGACTGTACCTTAGCACGGAAACCATTAGTAAACCAACTTTTGATCCCAATTTAAAGTTGTTGTACAAATTTTCTTTAACTCTTACTCCAAAAATCACGTTTTCTGCAAAACAAATATATCCTTGTCACGTTTCACCGTTGTTCTAACAGATAAACCGCACCTTTCTATAATCCTCAGTCTTAAAAACCATTCTTAGTTTAAGTAAAAAAAGAACACAACCTATTTTCTTTCATGTGTCAAGTTTTGTCGTCTTTTACCAAAAGCAGCAATCATCGGCAACCGCTCCAAACACCGTTTCCCGTTTTCCTTCAAGGAAACGGCCACCAAAGCCCGCAGGGAAACGCACGCCACCCACCTGTCCACCGGTTCATCAGGCTATTCATTTTTCTGCGTAGAAAAATCAGTTTACTTCTCTGTAGTATACTGTAGCCGTTGCAGATTAGTCCATTTTAAATATATTAAAAATATTTGTAGGAATGAAAACATTGCAAATGAATGAAAAACCGTATGTACACACCTCCACCATAGTTTTTTTTCTTTTTCTTTTTTTTTTTTTTGTTTTTTTTTTTTTTTTTTTTAGGCACAGACCTTAACTTTTGAGGAAGGACTAGAAATAAAAGGTGCAACCACCAACATCTCCTACGGCATTACGGTCAAACCATAGTCTCTGCAGTATACCAGGGAGGTTGGTTATCGTATAGCTTCTGTGTATTATAGCTATCCAGTCCAAGATAGCACACATTTAGTCTTATCAGTTCCCCTCAGGGGAAGCACATCTTAAATCTTTTTTTTTTTCTCCTTTTCAATAAACTTCACCGAAGGAATACGAATTCCCACCGGTTTCAGACACTAAAAACTCCTTCAATAACACGGTTTCAACTCCAATGGTTACGACTGAAGGTGTTTCCTCGATCCCCCCTTTTTATTTTCCCCCCTCTCTTCTTTTTAATGTATACTTAAGTTATTTGTTCCCGAAACAAGAACTGAGACTCAAGCTTTTGAAGCATTTAAAACAAAAACGGTTACCATACCAAAGCACAGCATACAGTGTAAGTTTCAGCTGTAATTTCTCAGCTTTTCCTTTATATAGAGCTATATTATGGTGGACTGCGCAGAATTCTTCCAGTCTCCTCCACTGTCAGGATACGGATCACGGAGAAGGTACGCGAATGCGGAATAATCCTTGTTGAAGCTGCAGTCGAAAGAGCTTGCAGTTTGCGATCCGCAAAGCCGCGCAGCCCGTACGGCGGAGGTCCGATGGAAAGAGTGGTTTAGTGCGCTGCCAGGTCCCTGTGCTTCTTTTAAATTCTCTAACATAGTCATAATTTGTACCTGAATTCACATAGGCACACAAAACAAAACAAAAAAAA
>VWZK01009202.1:42105-68934 GCA_013396935.1 Baryphthengus martii
AAAAAAAAAAAAAAAAAGATAAAATGCTTAAAAGGAACTGTAGCTGGCACCTCATTTCCCCTCTAATAAGGCAAATACATGAACAAAAGCATGCACAGAAACACAAATTGATTTCTGGTCGTGTGGTTGAAATTATTGTCCCACAGAAACTACTATGACACTTCTTACTACTGAAACCCACCACGTTTGGAATTTTGCTCTTCCGTATTTTGTAGAAAGCCCTGTTACGCTCACACACGAGCACGTGGCCATGAAAGCCGCTGGTCTTCCAAAGGTTTTTTACAGGACGTGGCCAGCTGCTGAAAGCTGAGTATTGAGTACGTCTGTTACACATCCCCATACAATCAGTTGGGATTTAGAGCCAAGAGCCACTATCACATCCATACAAACCACTGGACGGTGGCCTCACAACGCAGAACCACCCGATTACCGCTGCAAAGATGGGAGAAACCACCTCAGGCACCAATGTTTTTTTCTTATATTTAGACAAATTCAGTAACATGCTCTTAGTTGTGATCTCTTTTGATCTTCAAACTGCTCATCAACCAAATGCCTAGAGCACTGAATCTGATTCCGAAGAGCTCCAACGTACAAAGCCAGCCTGTGCATCTCTACACACCCACCACAATTCCCCTGAAGACAACAGTAACTTTAACAGAATGTAGTCCCAGCCTTTTCTTCTAAAAAAAACAGTCTGTCTCACTAGTGCCACATATTGGAAGAAGAGAAGCAATAGGAGGTTATTAGTTCTCATTCTGACCTGTATCGAGATCTCCAATCACGTATATGCTGGCTCCAATGGGCACAGCTCCATACACAAAGGAAGAGCTAGTTGGAATGCAGAGGTTCTGGTCATTCAGATAAATCCACCTGTAAAAATAATAATAAAAACAACCCTTGATACGCAATTTGTATTGAGCACATGAAAACAATCCCAGGCAGCCTGAATCAAAAGCAGAGCGTACAAGCTTATTTTTTATGTAAAAACTCCTGGGAATATTGCCTAGATCAGGACATTCTTGGCTTTTCCTGTGTTCACTTGAAGCACATTCTCATTTCACCACCACGTGAGCCTGATCTTTCTACCAAGCGAAAGCCTGTTTTCCACGTTGAATCCTTAGGAAGCCAGGTAAGTCTGTCATCCACATGGGACACTGGCTTATGAAGATGTCCCATTTATCGAGAGTTGTCAGCATCCTCTCTACGGTTCCGAAACAAATTTCTGCAAAATTGCTGCGGCACTTTCACAGATGATGTCACTGTTGCTATTTAGAGACCCCGAAGAGACACAAATCAATGCCATTTCAGGTGATTGCTCCTAGATCTTTTGTCAAATAATCTACAGAGAACAGGAAAGTTTGAAAAACCTCTGAAGAACATCCTACGTATTCTCATGGCC
Source organism: Baryphthengus martii (assembly GCA_013396935.1). Taxonomy (NCBI): domain Eukaryota; kingdom Metazoa; phylum Chordata; class Aves; order Coraciiformes; family Momotidae; genus Baryphthengus; species Baryphthengus martii. Next base: position 43,505 of record VWZK01009202.1, read on the forward strand.
CTACCTGATTAAATTGAGGGAAAAAGTTAGGAAATATCCTCACAGATACTGCTGACCTTTGAAAATTCTGCATCATCTTAACTCGTGACTCAGAAGGAAGCCTCTCTTCTGGCACTGAAGGAGAGGCTGCTACATATCAATTATCTTGGAGAGAGAGATCAATTTTTAAAGGCCAAACAAAAGGATTAGCTGTCCATTATTTAGTCTGTGCTATATGCTGAAGGATTAAGACTCTGCAGAAAGCAAGGGAATGGTCTGTAGCTGTCACAGAGGATGACAAATGAACTAAGAATAGAGAAAAGGAGAAGTCCTCTACAACGATTCAGAATCTGTGTCAGAGCAAAGCACCTCGTACCGTATTTCACTAGCTTCCTTTTCTTACTGTGGGAAGAGGGCCTTTTAGCACCAAGTTACCTAGAATTATGAAAACTGAGTAAATGGCAGAGAGATGCAGGAGGAAGATTGCAATTAATTTCTTCTCCCCGCCCCCTTTGATTTTTTGTTTTAAGAATACATATAGGATCATGTTGAAAAAGTGGGGAAAAAAAACCCAAAATTAGATGAGCTTAGTTGAGCTACTGAGCAAGTCTGAGCTTGGAAAACATGCGAACTTCAGGGGTTTGTCTGCACTAAATAGTCAAGGTTTTGGCCTTTAAATTAAAAAAAAACCCAACCAAACACCAAACAAAGAACCCACCACCCACACAACAAAAAACCCCCACAACACAACAGTATGAGACCCCACCATTTTTCCTACGGCACATCACGAAAGGGCAATATTAAAGTATCCGCAGTTGTTTGTGAAAATTCATTCCCAACCTTTCTCAACACATCTACTTTAAAAAACAGGCACAACTTTTCAGGAACGCTCACAGCGGCTTTAGCAGTTAAAACTGGGAAGGAACAAAGACAGGAAGGGCAAGGGGTCACGTTTCATCAGAATTTGACTGAGCTCCAGTTTACTGTGGGCTGTGCCTGCTGTTTGAACAGCATGGAAAAAACACCATGACAAAAAAAGTCAGAGTCTTCAGGAATCTTGAAAACGCTCCTTGGAACATAACTCTTGCGTACTTCCCCGCGATGGCTCAGCTCAAACCAAACCCGAGAGTAGCAGGGAGGAGGAAGGCATGTGCTCTCAAACTGAAATATGCTTCCACTCACATGTTTAAAAAAGGGGAAGGAATCCTGGTTTGGTTTTGTTTTTTTTTCTGTCTTAAAGTAAACAAAAGAATCCATCTGAATCGTTGTAACTGACAAGCGGGATGGTATCCGGTTCTTTTCCAAGCGGGAAGAAAATAAAGATGCGATAAAGGACCAACATATTCCAGACATGGCACCTCAAGCTCACTCACAGCAGCTGTGAAAGGAAAGCTACAAATAAATGAAAATCTTCTCCGTGTTCTTCTCACCTGACAGTGCTACCAGCCAGCCAGTTAGCTCACTACATTTGCATAAGCACTTTATTTTAATGAAATTCCTGCCCACCGAATAGGAGAATCCTCCTAACTACACATACTACGCTACAGGATTTAGTTTACTACTTACTGCTGAAAGCATTTCCTTATTTTTAGGATGTTTAGTAGCAAAAAGAATCCTTTTAAGGAGTTTTTACCAAGTATTGCTTCTGAAGAAGTATCTCCCACTTTTATTCCCCTCAAGAGCTGCAAATTTTGCGAACGCTTTTGAAGGAGGAGCTCATGAAAAGAAAGACGAAAGCCTAGCCCTCTTAGAGACACCTCGAGGGAGAGGCAGCAGGGGCTATAATTGAGGACAGAGCTCCACCAGCTGCTCTTGCAAAGAATCTTGAAGCCAATTTGTGCTCCATTAAATATTTCCAAATATCCACACTGAAAAGAAAAAAAACCCAAGAGCAGTGTGTATAGACATCATCCAATTCTCCACACACCTACGTGATGCAAGAAAAGTATCTTAGAAATGATGACCTCTGGCAGGAGGAAAGACTGAGCCAGCAGGGTCTTTAGTACTTAGTTAATATTTCCTGCTTTTTATGGAGTAGACCAACCCTGGATCATTGACCAAAGGTATGATACCCTTAAACCTCCACCTCCCACCTTCATGATTTTCAAGTCTACTTTTAGCTTGATCAATATTTTAAAAGCAGGATGCAATGTACACAGAGCTCAACCCACAACCTTTGAAAAAAAACAATCTACATTCTGAAAAAGCCTGCAGTCTGATGTACGTATTTTCTATCCCTGGTTCACTTGAATTCACCCATGCACATGACTCTAAAGACAGGCTGGCAAAACATTCATTAAGCAGAAAAAAAAAAAAATCTCAGTTACAGAAGTACTTCAAATATGAGGATTATTTTCTGTATTATCCTGTCCACATTTCATGGGTACGCTGGTATTCTGTCTCACTTCATTTATTTTATTGCTTGTTTATAGAGCACAGCTTAACAGGAGTCTCAGTGTTTATTTTTTTTGCTAGTGTGAAGATCTCAGCATATCGCTAGGCTTCAGAGAAGTCTGCAGCGTGGTTCAGAATAACAATTTTGAAAGACTGTGCGCTGTGAGTTATTCTGGAGTAAGTTACTGTCAAAGTAAGCATGATTAAACAAGCTAAGCTTCAGTCCTTCAATCCAATTCAAGCCAGAACGATGCGGGTTTATATCAATTCATGTTTATATACTGCTCTAAGTACACACTTAGACACACGCTCAGTAAAACCAGATCCTCATGGACTCTGGGTGCCAGAAGTGAAGTGAGATCCTCAGGTAAGGAGAGCTGAGGCAGAGATGAAAAATGACACGGATCGCACGCGTGTGCCTTGCTCCGCACCACTGTCAACCAACAACGTCTGACAGCCAAACTCCACAGTACAAAAAATTCTTTCCACTCAAAATTGAAGTGAAGATGATGGAGTTCTGCATTTACTTAAAAAAACAGCTGGAAAAGTCTGTAGCTCATGATGAAGTACACAATACTGATATGTAACTATTAAAAAAACACTATGAATTTTGGTTTGAGACTTCTGGAATCTATATGCTGCTTTTGACCCGCTGCTGCTAAATGATCTCACAAACATATTCCTCCTTTCCACAGCACTTCTCTTTACCCAACACTTTTTGGCTTCTGTCTGAGATGCACATACACAGTCAATATGCTACTTCAGCTTTGACAGTCCCAGTATTATTCCTTCGCTGGAATAATACAAAAAGAATAGGTGCTGTGGAGTCTGAAGGTGCTTATATGCTCCAGAATGACTTCTTGAAGCTACTGGTTAGAAGAGAACTAACCATCTTAATTTAAGAAACTATTGCTGAGGAAATAAATGCATTTTTCAATTATAAATCAATCACCTTGTAGCAACTTTTTTCATTTTTTTTTTTTTCATTGTTTAAGATGAACAGTCTTTGTATATATCACATTAACTACGCACTAAGGAACCGAGAGAGAGATCTTGTCCACCTATGGAAAATCTACAGCATCACTGATGCTTTACTCTTGAGTAAAGATGCACAGCAGAGCATATGATACCCAGTGTAAGTGGAATTGCCTAACTAATCGAACATACCCTCTGGTATATAGCATAACATTTTCACAGACTTAAGAGAAACATGTTATTTCAGCTTTTATCCTTCACTCAAAATAAAAGCATTTTAGATTTATTTTCTGCTATTTCTTTTCTGAATTAGCCCAGGAAACAGTACCCTCCTGTTTTCCAGAGAGTCAGCTTGCCTTCATTTGGCATTCATGAAACACTACAATAGTGAAATTAGAATAATTTTCCAGATTCAATATTACTTCAAAGAAGAGTACCAGACAAAGTATTTTCTCTCAATATCTGGCAGGCAGAAATGTGTGCTCACTGCATTTTGAAGGGAAATGCTTTTATAGCTATTTTCCCTTTTTTCCACAAAGGGACAACTGCTCACGTCTCAGTCACTGCCACGGGCGCCCGGAAAGGCATCCACCCTGCACAGCACTCCCAGGGTACAGAAATTCAGGGTAACTGTGAGACCCTGTGAGCTGGAGTGCTCCAACATACTACAGGAACACTGCACCCTCTTCTGGCCAGTACCACTCCTTCTCCCTCCTGGGGCTGCAACTGGGAGCCTTCCCAAACAGAAAGCACAAAGCCCAGTGAGCACCACTAGCAGCAGAAGCTGCCGTGGTCCTGGCCTTTGCTAGCCCTCCATTTCCAAAGGAAACCACCCAAGCCATGACTTCCCTGCAGTGCAAGCACAACTTTACGCGCCGAGTTAGATTTCCAAGCTGCGTTCCGAGCAGTGGCAGAGCAGAGAGGCAAAGTCTGGGTATCCCGGCAGCCCCAACGCACGTCTCCTCCAGCAAGCCGGTTACTCGCTGCTGCCTCGCCCTCCTCTGTGCCAGCACACAACACACGGGGTGCTAGAGCAAGATCTGAAGCAAAGGGATTTTTATCACAATTTTACTTGAGTCCTGCAACACCTCTGCGATGCCACCAAACGCACACGTTAGAAACGCCGGCAGGCAGGCGCCCGTGCTGCTGGCAGCAGGTGGCACCAAGAACTCACCTGCAGTACTTAGGCTGGAGCCTCCCCGCTTTTTCCAACTCTACTCTATGAGAGTTCAACCTGTACCAACCAGGGAAACCGGTTTACAGTCACTGGTGAGCAATCGTGAGCTATTATATACCATCTTTTGAAGAACAGGATCAGCCTGGAAATATTTCAGGCAAATCAACTAAAAATAGCAGGCAGGAGACAAGGAAGCACTTCTTTCCAGAATCCTTTCCCTTTCAAAGACCTCTTGCCAAAAAGTTGATCAGCGTTCAGCATTTCCCCACACCTCCACAGGGCTAAAAAACCCTAGAGAGCATCAGCACCAACAGCCTTTTTCTTATCTGTCTGCTTCCTATACTTTAAAGAATGTTTTTTCTTCAGCTTCGCTTGATTATCGGGAGTTTAGACATCACTTTAAACAACAGGGAAGACCTCTTCACACAGAAATTAAAGTCTTTTAACATCCACATCTGGCAGGAAAATTATATAACGAACTTACATCCACTGTTCTATTTTTGCGCTCTTTTATACAGGTCACAGTCAAAAACCAGTCTTGATCTTGTAATATAGATGTATTAATCTCCCCCACTGTCGACAAGCCTTGAAATATCTGACCACAAAAGTATTTTTTCAATTTAGATTATAAAAAAAACTGAAACGACAAACCAGACAATTTATAGTGATAGGCAAGAAAAAAACCCCAACGCTGGAGGAACCAAAGCTTGTCAGTTACGACTCGAGAATAAGGTGACTACACACAAAATTCCGTCTAACATAACATTTTGAGTAGTTACCACATGTAGTACAGTGGACTCCAACAGAGCCAAGAGATAACAACTGATGACATCAGAAGCAGATTCAAAATAAACAAAAGGAGCTTAGCCACACAGTGCGTCCAGGTGGCTGTGGAATGCGCAGCACCCCTAGTGACTTTCCTATGGCAAAAGCCTATAATGGCTTCAAAAAGCAGTCAGCTAGAAATGCTTGGAACAAAAAATGCATAAAGTTTCTTACCTCTAGCTTGGGAATTCCCTGAGCTGCAAATTCCTGGAGATAGGGCTGGATCTCAGACAACTATCCCTGTACACACTTATCGAGGCCTCCATGAGCACTCGCAAGGAGCTAAGGGGTGGGGGGCAGCAGAACCCCTTGGGGTTGGGGAAATTGCAGAGTGCAGGGAAAGGAGATGTTTCTCCTGTCAGGGCCACTCGAGACTGCCATGGTGGCCCAGGGCTTTTGGTTTGGTATCTCAGAGGGACAAGCCACTGAAGCAGAAGGACCTTTGGTAACAGCCATAAAAGGAAAAGAGCAACAGAGGTGGAGGGCACAGATCTAATACACTTTGAAGTGTTGGAGCAAGGCTGAGGGGACAGACAGGTGAGTAAGGCACACATTTTCTGTGTTTATAGTTGCAGACAATTACCTTTTAAACTCATCATGATAAAATTCAGATTTGCAAGTCACCATCTCACTGGCTTGACTGTCATCACGACTTCTGACCCCACCAAATACATAAAGCTCAGAGGCAACTCCACAAGCCACTGCTCCAAACCTGATAATCCAAAAAAAGAAAGAAAAACATAAATGCAACATGTAAAACCATTTCATATATCCTTCTGAACTGTCTCCATTTTTATTTTTTTTTTACTTTTAAGTTTATATACACACACTCCTCTCACACATTCAATAAGATTAGATGAGTCATGAATATGAATTGCATAAGCCCTTAATTCAGGCCATGTAAAAGAATGAAACAGCAAAGTATCTCTCTCTGGTCAAAACCTGAAGGTCTAATTGAGCTACAATTTCTGGTTTTCATTTTTCTAATCTTCAAATTAATCCTATGCTGATGTAGTGTATTTCTACAAAATTCCTGTTTACTGCTTGGACGCTTATCTTCACTCAGCCACACGTTACCTACAGGCTGCCGCGATTCAGAAAGACACGGTGAAATTCCTAGGGCCTCTGACAGCCACCTTCAGGGATCCAGCAGAGAAAGGACAGCTTCCTCTCAACAAGAGCACGAAAAAAGTTAGTTGTCTCTTCCCATTTTCACTCACCTTCTCTCTTTCAGAGGACAGATGGCTGTCCACTGCTGCGTCCTAGGGTCATAACACTCAACAGATTCAAAGAGTTTCCCGTAGGAGCCTCCGCCCATTGCATAGATTTTCTTCTTCATAGCTGCATAGCAGCCAATCTTGTGGAAAAAGAAAAAGTACATCTAAAATTACACACGAATGCACAGTGTGGAGAGCTGAAGACTAACTATCTGCACATACACACACGTATGGATCTGGGTTGCCTGTACCACACGTCAAACAACGCTGTGCATCAAAATTCCCAGCCACGGTTTTGTTTTGGTACATAATTAAAAAAGGTGCTCTCTCTCATTTTATTTTGAGACTATTTGTCACAGCTTCTGCTTGAAGCAAAAGTTTGAAATATACATATACTGGCATGAACTATTCAACAGTAAGTGATGAGCTACCCACGATGCAGTTCTTACCTTTCTAACCATGGTCAAGTCTGGCTGCTTGGTCCAGGTCCTGCTATAAATATCATAGCTCTCCATAGAGATCAGCTCCCTTTCACCATCCTCACCTCCCAGAATATACAGAATTCCATCAATCTCCACCACACCAAAATTATGTCGCGCCTAAGGAACAGCAATAAAGTCAACACTGTAAAACAACTGCCACTCTGAATAAATCAAGACAATCTTTTTTTCCTGCATATCTGTCTGCGAGGTGATGTTGCTATTACTCCTGCGTTTTGTTTAAATGGTGGAGTCCTAAACCCCAGAATAAGATCATTAATTTATGCAACTAAACAAAAGAAAAGGTATTCAAAAAAGACAGAGCAGCGAAAGCCAAAGAGACCACACAGAAATCTAAGATCAGAGCTTGGCCATATTTCAGTTTTCCCAGCAGTGGTTTCCATGATGAAGCTGTTGCTTTCAGGTCTCTACAAGCAGCAAAACTTGGACCCATTATCTGTGAAAAGGCAGCTCTTGTATTGTGTACGTAGGAGCACAGCTATCCTCAGTGTCACAGTAAACAGAATGTTTTGTAAAGTCTTACTCACAGTAAGCAGGAAACGTCATGCATCGTAACTACAAAAGGGGCCAAAACTACAGGCCTTTGCCAGCCAGAGACTGCAATGAGGAAAATCCTGTGGCAAACAGCAATTTCTTAATAAACACTCTGTGCTGATTTAAGCAGATAAAACCACAGGTGTATGGAGCATATGTTTACAAATAATAAACTCTTACTTTTTGATGGAATGTAAATATGAAGAAGGAAGCATTAACTCAAACCAAACCTAAGTATCATGTCTGTGCCAGCCAAGTTCTGTATGTTGGCCATGCCTCTGTCCATCTTTTCTGCACAGTCCGATCTTTGTCCATTTAGGAATTCTCTTGTTTTAGAAGGCCAGTATACGTAGAACACCATGCACACTATACAATTGACTCATTGCAAAATTCCTGAAATGTTGTAGCACATCCTTACAGCTAGCTCTTCACTAAGGGTTTAGTTTTTCCAGATCCAGCAGTCAGTATCAGACCACAAGCAGAACAACAGGATAGAAACAGAAGTCCATCTGTAGCATGATTTTGAATGTGCAAGATGCAAGTGACTGGAGATTCAGAACACCATTTTGCAGAAGAAAAGTAACATTTTGCCAAAGCAACAACTTAAATCCCGAGTTAGATAGTGATCTTGCCTCATTCATTGGTGGTAAGGAACTCCATGAATTGGTATCTGGATCGTATTTCTCTCCAGAGCTTAGCGTTCCCTTGTTCTCATCCTGACCACCAAGCACAAACAAAAATCCTTCTGTAAAACAAAAGTGTAACATGAACTTAAAAACAGGACTCACACCTGTACGCTGAGCAAGACAATGGGGCTGGTGCTGTATCCTGGAATTCGCGAGGAGATTCAGACCAGCCACAGGTCAAACTCTGGACTGAAGAAGGTAAAGCACCTACTTCTATCTGGACTCAAGTTTACCCCTGCAGATACTCCTCAACATTTTCAGTGATGCAGCAACTAGAGTTTAGTCAAAACATGAAATACTCCTGAAGAGACAGATGTAGCAGATTCCCACAAAATGTTGCGAGAACAGTGATTTTAAGACACTCAGATGACAGGGATTTTCACAGAATCAAGTAATGTTTTGGGCAGACAAAGGGGAAGCATGAAATAACCCCAGTGCAGTTAATCTTAGTGAAAAACAATATTATCATAGGCTGTATTTTGAGGCACTGGTAAGTTTTCATCATCTTGGCTTTACAAATACAAAGTTCCCCTTTACCTGCTGACAATACTCCATGATTGATCCTTGGAATACTCATAGGAGCAAGTTCAATCCAGAGCTGTCTATTGGGATCATAAAGAGGACACATACACCGCATCACTGAGGTTGGTTTCCGTGATCTGAACACAAGGTGGGGAGGGAACAAACAAAAACAGAAAGACAAGACAGAGTTTTACGAGTTCACTGTTAACAACTTGTGTCCAAAGCTTGCTTGTTAGTGTTTTAATAGATAAACATAAAGTGTGGCAACTCCCAGGTAAGGAGAAGACCCCCACATTGAGTTTTGTACAGACTGAGCCATAAAAAGCTGAGGCGTTTCACCCACACTGTATTCACCTGTAACAGTTTTTAGAAAGGAATTCTGACAAGCTCAAAGGAACTGATAGCGTATTACTGATATCCAAGTAAAGTGATCCACAAACTGATGGCAAAATACTGCCTATTTTATTACGTTTCTATAAAGAGCAAACATGTAAGTGCTAAACTTATTTAAATGGGACAAAAGCCTTCCCTCTGCTGCAGGGGGTACTCAAGAAGAGAAAGGGATTGTTGCATGGAACAGGAATTTTCACCTGGTATCTCGGCTGCACCAATAATGACTTTAGTTTGGAATTTCAGCAATTCTAAACACAGGGTTAAAGCACGTGCTCGTTATTTTAAAGATTTATTATAGACGCTTTTCAGATCATTAGGACAAGGAGCAATGGATTCAAATTAGAGCACAGGAAGTTCCTCCTCAGCATGAGGAAGAACTTCCTTCCTATGAGGGTTACAGAGCACTGGAACCGGCTCCCCGGAGAGTTTGTGGAGTCTGCTTCTCTGGAGACTTTCAAGACCCGTCTGGATGTGTTCCTGGGCGACCTGCCCCAGATTCTTTAATCCTGCTCTGGTAGGGAGGTTGGACTTGATCTCCAGAGGTCCCTTCTAACCCCTAGTATTTTGTGATTAGAAAAGTGTTTCTCCAACATTCTGTGCTTACTCTGAGTAAAGTCTATTTGTTTTTCTAAAAAAAACAACACACCAACCAAAACATGTCCTACTCAAGTCCATTACATGTTGAATGTCAGAAAATTATCACAAAATAGCTATTTACTGCTGAATCACTCACAAAGGTATTTTAGGTGAGTCTGATTAACTTAAAAACAAACTCAAACGACAGAGTAATAAGCCCCTTAGGTGCACACGTTCTCCCTGCGCTGTATTTTCAGATGCACCACGCATGCCAGGCACTTGTATCGGTACCAGCTGCGGTGACCTGCGTGTGGTGTCACTTGATACTCACACTCGCTCTTCTCCCCCGACGGTCACTATACACTCGGAGTAGCCCCGGGGCTTGAAGGAGGCCAGCATAGCCTCTCCCTGCTGCGGCGGCGTCAGGGGGATGTTGTTGCATTCCTTGACGATCTCCCGTACCAGCGGTTCGCTCATCATCTGCTCACGTAAATACGTTGCATCTAAGCCCGAAACCCACACTGCTGACATGACGTCCTTCATGTGAACCTACAGAATGAGAGAAATGCCAGAAAATCCACCAGAATTTACAGAACAGCGCTAAGGCGCTTGGCCATTGTACACTTGTACAGACAGATGCTTCCGTATTGACCGAAAACTTCAATTCGCAAGTTGTAACAAACTCTACAAGGTAGTTATTAAGAAAATACATCAAGTCTTCAAAGTTTCACTACAAATGTGCTAACTGAATTTTCTCTACAACAAGATGATATTATTAAATGCCCCAAATGTACTTTTTTTCTTAAGGCCTATTAAATAATGACGACAGTAGATGATGTACCATCAACACAGTTGTCACCCTTCTACTACAATCCCACTGTCTGTGTTTCAGGAAAATTCAACTAATTCTATAAGGGCGAGATTAGGCTTGAAAGAAATAAATCTATTTTAATGTACCTATTCCCATCAATTAAAAGAAACACACCGATTCCGGGTACATTCAAAACACGTGGATGTCCTGACCTTTCTGGACTCAGAGTCGTGCGAAATCCACCTAATCACCGCTTCAAAGACGTATCTTTCATTGCCAACATTGAGCTTTTCCATGGACAGCACTTCTTTCAGTTTTTGAGGAGTCAGTTCCAAGAATTCCTCTGTGCTGCTGACATCTCGAAAGTGAGTTTCCAGATACTCTGAGGCAAGGTAGTGAACATGATGCAAACAATAGTGCAGTGCAAAGTCCCGAATACCAATACAGTTCTCAGCAGCTATGCAACCTTCTAAAAACTCACAGCAGAGAGTTTTTAAGTCTGTAAGCAGCAGGAGATCAGCTGCCTGTACCACATCTTGGATAGTTTCTTCATTTAGCCTGATCTGTAAGAATTAATTTACAAGTTATAGCTACTATCACTCATTTGTTTCATGACATGTTTGCGTTCATTACACTCATTCTCAGTGGCTGAAAAATGGAGTATTTATGCTGGTCTAAAAATTACAAGACATCGATACGACTACTACGCATTTACAAATCAACACAGGGATGGAAAGGCATTTGCTTGACAGAAGGTGTCAAGCAGAATTTTGTGGCTGAAGTAACAATAAAATTGCTCATCTAATCTAGGAAACTAAAATGAGTTTTGCTGCAATATTTTTTTTTTTTTCGTCTCCCCACACACGTCTAGAAGAGAATTTCAAGCTGCATCTGCCTTTTTTTTTTTTTCTGCTGAAAGTTCAGCAATCTCATCCTGGCTCCAGATAAACCCAGCGTGTCACCTTCAATTCCTACTAAGGCTACTGGCACACAGATCTGAAGGCATGTGCTGTCAGCAGCAAGGGGCCGGCAAGGTGGGCATATTTTAAAGGAGGCTACTGAAGGCAGCCACAAATTTTAATACCAGCATTTGACAGCGACTCTTTCAGATGCTCCCTATGGCATGAGAAGAGCAGAGACAACTTGTTTCAACACAAAGCTCTAAACTGTAACAGGTTTTCCTCAACAGGTTTCTTTTTCAGGACAACAGTGTTAAAACCCAGGTTATTTTGCCAAATATAGTTCAACTTCCATCTAGTTTTTCTCAATACCATACCTGCCCACTGAAGATGTAATCTAGTATCTCTTTCATGATATCAACAGATATCCCTTCAAGTTCGATCTTGTATGTTGAGCCATCATCCTTTGGAGGATTATAATTCAATTTTGTTCTATGAGAGGAGAAAAGAAAAAAAAAAAAGCTCATCACCTGGACATCACTCGTTTTCAGCTTTCTTAAGAAACAAATGGTACCTATGGATGACTTGAGCTGTAACAGAGATGCTAAAATCTTACATTATGACATGAAAATTCTCTTGAATTCACCAGAGGGCTGTATGTATGGTCTCTAGCACCGCTCACTGCATTTTCCACAAATACGTTAGCCTTGAAAACTACCCATGGCATCAAAGAGCCAAAGTAATTTTTTCCCAGCTCATTCATCACAACCATTCAAAAACTTCACTCAGAACTTCAAACAGAACAGCAGCTCTGCTAATAGATGAGACATTTGCTTTGACAGAGGTGGAAAAAAACCAAACAAATAAAACAAAAAACACATTTACCAAGAAAAAAAACAGTTACAGTGAGCAGATGTGATCAGAATACACACTGGTGGCACAAATATTCGGACTGTATTAGCATTTTGTGTAGTTTATGATGTTACCATCCTGATGCTATGCCTGCCTGTAAGCGAGCTCTGCGCTCACAGTTGCAGGAAACAGCTCATGAGCTGCTCAGCTGAGCTTTAAATATTCATTTACATCACTGGACACTTCACTTATGAGCAATTTCTTTAAAAATACCAGGGACAGTTTGATGTGCCTTTGAATAGGATGAAGGAAGATCGGGGGAAAAGATGAAATAATAGTAATAATACAGCAGACAGCTCTGCTTTCCATCATCTGTTTGTGCAAACATTTTTTCCAGGAAAGACAACTTCAAGTGTTCAAAAGGCACCAGTGTCCACCAGTCTAGGGAAAACAGCCACAAGAGTTAATAAAAGATCATTTTGAACATCTTTTTCCCATGCTTTAGGCAATGAAGAATACATTATATGAAGACCAGAAAACTTGTTCCACTACCTCTGTGTAGATACAGCTATCTACACCTATACCACAGCGCATCAGAATGCCTTAAAAGCATTTTTACATGCATTTGAATACATTCTTAGATGAAATTAGTTTCCTAATATGAAAAGCTGTGGCTTTGCTGAGCTGAAAGTGCCCAGTTTGTTGCAGTCTTCTGCTCTCCACACTCATACTAAGTAAATACGTAAATAGGATTTAGCTAACAGCAGATTCTACTTCACTGACTCATTTCGGAATAGATTAGTTTCTCACAAAAATAAAGACATAACTCACATCAAATAAAACCCTAGTCTATACAGAGCTATTTTTAAGCGTGAATAAGGATGGTAATTTTAGCCCTGAAGTTAATCATATTTGCGGGCTTGTTTTCACAATCGCTTTTCTGCGCTGCAAGACCCACTGCCAACGAGAAGACCCTGGGAGATAACGTCGCTCTCGGGCACGCACACGAGTGACCGAGGTCTGAAGCTTCCCTCTGTGTTCACACAGCACCCAGCACAAATGAGAATGCAAATAGTGACAACAACATCATATGGCTTAGGAAATTGTTTATTTCCTAACCCTTGGAAGGAGATGAGAAGAGCCAATGTGACTCCCAAGGAAGCGCGTGCTGCAATAGCAGAAGTGGATTTGCAACTCGTCAGCTGAAAACTTCTAAACAAATAGAAATCTTACGCAATATCTCAACTCACACCATCCTTGCCCAGGTGGAATGTGCATTTCCATGCCTACAAGCTCCAAAGGAATGAAAGAGCATATCCACACAGAGTGACGCACACTTCCAACTCTAACCCAGTGCCGGGGCTTCTTTACACACATTTTCGAATCTACCCAAACTACTTCAATTATGCCGACTGTGCTTGGGTTTTGGATTTCTTGGTTTGTAATGAAAGTCACATCTCGTTTCCTGGGATGAAACTGTGTTTCCTTTCAATTGACCTAAAAATTTGCAACATCTGACTCCATGAAAAAAACAGAGAGACAGTGAGATGGTATCTGGATCTCCGATGTGTCAGGTACCTACAAGTAGCTGGTCTGGTCAAACACGCTGCGGTATCTACACAGAACCTGGGCAGTCCAACACATTGTGAGGCTTTACTTGGCAGATACAAGGCATATAGTAAACACAGTGCAAGGCAGCACTAATGGAGAGATTAGGGAAAGGACCAGTGCTATTTATCACTCGCTTTCATCTTAGCATCACCTGTACACACCCAAGCTAAATCACCTCATTGCGTGGACTTTACACTGGCTCCTCCTGGTAACAAGAAAGTGTTGTTCAGAGCTTTTGGGTCTTATCGGGTCAGGTATTCTAATTATTGTGTACTTTACCAGGCATCAACAGTTGTTAACCTGAAAAGAGATAAACTAGCCACTGATGCAAGCCCAAAACACAAACTCAAAGTAGAAGAATAACATTGAGAACAAATCATTGGATTTCGAAGTTACAGATACTCGTACACAGGCAAACATTCACTTTATGCAAATATATCCCAGTTCAGACGAAGCTTTGCTCCTCTATCTGTCCTGAGAAGCAGCAGTTACACATCTGGCACACAACTTTAAGGTTATTTATTTTGGTACAAAGATTTCTGAGCCATGACAAGAGAAATGGCAACTGGAGGTACTCCTTGTCCCTCACACCCAGTACTACAGGACGGCTACTGGCTGTTGGAAAAAGGGGAAACAAGAAATGATGCAAGTCATTTCCAACTTGCCTATGTATGTGGTCATATTCTACCCAGGTTTAGGGTTGGAAAAGTTTAAGATAGAAAATGATGAGTCTAATGTTGAAAGCAGGCTGAAGGAGGAGAAGACAGCAGGGGGTATGTAAGTGGAGGGTGAGGAGCCACGTCTCCTCTTGCCTCACCAGCATCGGGTGTTACCTGCACCCACACCCCGCTAGCAAACTGCAGCCTGAGCATCTTCGTCACAACACCCACAACAGAAGGAGAAAGTTTTAGAACACGTTTGTTCCCAGTTCAGAAATACAAAGCGGACAGTGCGTAGTGAAACATTTAACCCTGGTCTTCCAACAATTTTTGCTTTAGAAAGACAGGGTTCTAGCTATGAATCACAGAATGATAGAACCATTCAGGTCGGAAAAGACCCTTGGGATCATCGAGTCCAACCATTAACCCTACGGTACAAAGCTCACCCCTAAACCACATCCCCAACACCACATCTACACTTCAGCAGAGGTTTCCCAATCTGTCAGCATCCCAAGAAGGTGGATGCTGGCTTTCCACCATGCTCTTCCTCACGGTGATGTATTCAGCCTACGCTCAGTGTGGCAGAAAGCTGGAAGTGCCCATCAGCAATCGAAGGGGCAAAGCCGTGCCCAGCTGCAGCACGGCTGCTTCCAACACACGCACGTCACAGCTTCCTACTCCCAACAACATTCCGGATTATTTTAAAAGCACTCTAAGCTGCCAAACCACAGCAGAAAAAGCAGAAAAAGCTGCCTCGGTCTTCCTTAGTTCAGGTGAAAATCCAGAATATCAAGATTTAGAAGGAAATAACCCCCAACAGCCAACCAGAAAACCCATTAGCTGGGAGGTGAGCACAGCTGAACTACAGTCAGAGCTGGGGGAAACAGAACAAGGCAACTTTGTCCTGTTTTCTTAAGTGATTCAATTTTGAGCAGCTTGACTCCATACATGTTTTAAAACAGTGTTCTCCATTTTTTAATTAAGAATGTCATCACTGGAAGTTCAAATCACTTCCAGCAACACGAAAGTGTTCTATAAGTGCATAACATCCACCCCAACCTCTTGTACCCGGTCAGGAAAACTGCTTGGCACAAACTACACCTTGAGCAAGTGGCATAAGAACAACCGGGTTTACATCGTGTTTTGATGTTGTGTCTGTGTGACAAATTTAGAATCTGCTCTTCCACATCACTTACTTCAGGAATACAATCCTCATGAGTCATCTCATATGACTCTACATAAGGCAGAATGAGAAAAAGAAATCCAGTACCTGTTCTGTACGTGTAAGCAACACGATAACCAAGGCAAGCGGTCAAAATGAAAACACGGGCTTAAGAACAAGTGTTGATATTGTTAGAAGGCACAACTTACATGCAACAGCATAAACCAGATTCAAATAACTAACAAAAAAACCCAACAAACCAATAGATAAATTTGACTGTCCACGGTTCTTAAAATTAAGACGGATCTTCCAAGTTCCCTCTCATTTTAAGAGTGAAACAAAGCAAGAGATGGTCCTACTCCCAACATTATGAGAGCTCCCTGCGAGAGCACCGTTAAGATGCACGAGAAGCACAATGAGAAAGGGTCCACATGTCTGAAAACTTGCTTTTCCTACCTTTTTCGAGTTGGCAGTTTACAGGAGGGGGAATAATAACTTGAAAAAACCCAATCACACAAAACAACAAACAAAATTAAAATCAAAACAAAGAATTTGGCTGCCACCGATAACACTGGTTTTCCTGAGTCAGGCATGATGCTGTGGGAATATTTTTCATCTTTAAAACCTCTTCCTTATTTGTAAACTGTTATGAAAAGATAACCAACGTGTTTCTACACTAGAGACATAAGTTATAAAGGGAGCAGCGTGACTCTCGGAACGCTTGAATCCTTCGAGCGCTGGTACATTGGTACTGAACAGGCAAAGCAAACACCTGCCTGCAAAGACTGTGCTCGAGACCACACTCACCTCAGGCAGGTTTATGGTATTTACAGTGAACAACAATGGAAAAATCTGGGAAGCAAAAGGCAGAGGCTTTGTTTTCGAGGCTTTGCAACACCAAACCGTTCCCTGCTCTCCCGTCACCGCACCGCAAACACCGCGGTTTGCTGACCTACTTAGGCAGCTGGAGCTGGGTGTCAGGAACCCAACGGCAGGAGACCAGAGGTAAACACTTGGGTCTTTTTGAAAGGAGCTGTCTTTCCAAATTAATGATTTTGCTCCAAATTAACCATAAGGACTAGCCTACACACGCTTTGTCAATATTGCCACACTAGCAAACCTTAGTACAGGAGCAAAGCCGTCCTTCCAAACTGAAGAGTAATAAAAATTGGAGTTGGATGACGCATCCTCTACCTGCACCAGTGTTTTGGCTTTCTCCAGAGAGCGTTAGTATTTTAAATGGAGTTACACCTCCAACAAGTGTTTCCAGCAAAAACATGCACCAAACCTAAAACATGCTCACAAAGATGACTCGGTCCCCAAAAATGACAAGCGAGTACTTTGAGATTTTGCATCATTAAGGTGAAAACTTAAAAATTCTGCTTTTCATGCAAACATAAGGTCAATTTAGTCTCCTCCAGATCTGGGCTTCCTTATGTAGGTTTGAGTCTTACAAGTACAAGCTTTCTAGGTTAAATTTAATTAAGTCCTACTTAGGATTGACCATTTTAATGGTGACTTTTTTTTCATGTGTCTGCCTCGATCCCTGCAACATTTTCTCCCATGATCTTTCTGCGTCAAAAAGAAACCTTAATAATCACATTATTAAACAGGTCAGACACGAAAACATGATGCAGCAATTCACTCCGCTCACCGCCATCCTCCAAAAAGATATTTTACAACCAAATCAGGTTTTCTTTGAGGTCGCACCCTGGCCTCTAGCACCGCACATAAAAGACAGTCTTCACCACACCCTGCAAAGGGTGCCAGCTCTCAGAGGGTTTTGACGACGCCTCTCCTACGTCTCCCTTCTCATGATTATCTGTAACTTCAACTTTAGCTCTCAAGGCAAAGCAGTCCACCCAACAGCTCAGCACATAAACCTGTAGATGTTGCTTTGCCTGGTTAAGGAGAAACAACCAACTATGAAGACACTTTCCAACAGATGAAAAAATTCAGAAAAAAAAAAAAAAAAGTAAAATGTAATGTCCCTACCCCCTAAGAAAGATAAAGCAATTCCTTCAGCAGTGCTGGGGACCTGTACAGGGCTCATGGGCTTTGCTCAGTTAAGTGCTTGTTTACCCTGAAAAACTGAAGTTACTGACGACACTGAGCTCACCCAGAGCTAGATTGTAATCAGAATTGGAAACCTACCCTCAACCAGCCGGTCTTGCCTAAACATGCGAGTTAGCCCAAAGTAGACGGAACACACTTGAGAAAGAGTCCCCAAGAAAGGACGTGGGGAGCTTCTCAGCAGCACTGACTACCTGCCATTTCATTTTCCTTTGGTGGGTTTTTTTTTTTTAGCCAACCAAAAAAACAACCAACCAATGACCCATACCAGCTGAGCTTACAAACAAGGCAAACGAGCAATGCAGATGAGCTGGCTGCTGGGCACCAATGGTTCGTGTCACGCGCCTCGTACGCGGCGTGAGGTGGAGCTTGGCCTCTTCTATGAGTGTAGTCAAGTAGACCTGGGTTAGTCAAGTAGACCTGGGTCAGTTTCCAGTTCCATCAGTTGAAACTTTAACTTTCTACTTCAGAGAAGTGTTCCATCTATCGGGCAGCAGTTTGGAACTAGGACTTCCTCAGAAAAGCAAAGGAAGACATTTCTGGAACAGTTTTAAACTAAGAAATAAACCGCATCTTACTTGAAAATTCATCCTATATCAAATCAATTCTGCTTTTAAACTTCTTAAAAATGTGGTTTTTTAGAAGGCACAAGTACAGGATCATACTCATGTGGTTCAACTTACTACTAAATATACTTCAGAAATGCATTGCTGTGTAGTGTGTCTTCAATAATCTAAACATTCCTGCGACTTACTAAAATCAGCATCTGGAAAGCACCAATAAACCTGCTGAAAAAACTTGGTTGAATTGGGTTTTTATACCTCACTTATCCTTATAGCACATGGGGGAAATAAACAGAGTCAGAGAAAGATTTTCATCATCACTGGTAAGTATGAAATCGAACGGACAAAGTTCCAAGTGCGTGAGTCGCATCATGGGACGGCTGGAAGATGCGACAAGCGCTGTGTTTCTTTGGGAATCCAACTGAGGGAGCCACCAGAACTCTGGGCAGGCCCGGAGCTGGAAAACAGAGCTCGGCAAGACTATCACAGAAAGTGATGGCATGGCCAAGAGGAAAAAGACACCGGGAGCGTGGATTTCACAAGCACGTGAAGGAAGACCCCAGAGTCTGCAACTCAGATTACTAACCACGGCCATAATCAACAACAAGGGCCATCATACCAGGCACCTTCACATCGTTCAGGAGATGTAAACCAACGTGCCTGAGGACATAAACCAGCCACTAACTATCTGGTATGAAGAACCATGTATTTCCTTGACAGGCAACAAGCAATTTTGGAGCTGGCCATAACTGCCATAGTTTTGTGTTTTCTTGGACCTATTAAACAGTGGCACAAACACACTGTGGGTGACAAATCCAAGACTGAAGGCTCTCCTACTCAGCACCAGGATAGAGAGAAAGCCATGTACAATATATGAAATGAGGGGTCTCAACAGAGAGTGAAGAAGAAAATTCGTTAAAACCATTAGTTATTTTTTATATTTGTCAGTCCGCACAAGGAAGAAGTTCAAGTTGTAACTGTGGCTGAGACCAATGCAAACAAAACAGGTTCAAAGAAAAAAAAACACCACAAAAATACATAAAAATCAAGGAGTCCACACTCCTTGTGGACGCTAGATCTTTCTCCAGACACATCAGCACCTTCAGAACAGCCCCATTTCAGACGCAAAATACACTTGAAAGCATGCGACAAGAATTAGTAATAAAAAACACTCCTTTAACAATGTTTAGCCAAACAAGGCAATTAACAGAGGTGTGAAGGTAACCTCCAGAGTATAAATTACCCAGACATCCCAAGCAGCTCCATCCTGCCACACCTCCTTCCACCCCAACTCGCCTCTTACACCAGGCCCGCAGATGAACTGAGTGTCTTCATGTACAAAGAAAGGACAAGGAATTTCATCTCAAGTTCTCCTGCGTAAACAAGGTGCTCTGATTTCCAGCTCTCCCTGTGCCTGACAAGTAGGAGCAGCCCAACTATATTTTCTTACTACTTGGAGCTGGGTAAGAGCCTTATTGCTTCCTCCCTCCAGGCCATCTTTAAGGGCTTGTTGGAGCAGGAATATAATTAACAACTCCCCATTCAAGCCTGGTATAGTGATTTTTAAATCCCTTTTTAAACCATAAGCTTTTAACATACTTTATCACTGTTGCCCCTCAACTCCTTATGCAAACGTAACATGCATTTAGGTACTTCTCCCAGGTTATGCCAGGTAGAGAGTTTCTGGACAAGGCAACTATTTTGATTTATTGCTTCTCAGAATTACAGAGTCTTTACAACTCAGTCATCACTAAAACATCACAGGTAACATTTTAGTTCCATTAAAAAAAAAAACAAAATCCCACTTTCACACACAAACAAAACCCAACACAAACAAAACCCAACAAATCACAACAAGACCTAATTTTAAAACCAGCTTTTAAAGTCTGGAAGCAAAGTCTGGCCTGATTTGTTCCTGACTCCCAGGGACAGCTGCCAGGGCAGCCTGTCAGGCTCTCAGGAGACTGCCAGAAACTTCTCATAAGCAGCCTTGAAGATGAGATGGCTTTAGAGCTCTTCTTGATTGAGCTGTGACCACAATGCTGTCCTGCATGGCCAGTGAAGAGTGAACAAGCCCTGGCACAAGCACAGTGTGAGCTAAAGCAGAACTCGAGAGCAAGGGGTCCTGACAACGACACACCTCCCAGCTTCAGCACTGGTTTGTATTTGTGACTTCACTACTCGTCCCAAAGAGAAAAAAGTTTTAAACGACTACAAGCATCTCTGTAAATGTCAATAAAACCCCCACAGATATCAGGAAAGAAGCAGCAGAAGCTACTAACACGCACTGGCTTCCACCTTGCCTTGTTCTACAATACTTATTGTCTAACCAGTGCAACAAAACCTGCCAGGTTACACCTTTCCAGCGCGCTGCAGAACGGACATCCCATCCCATCCCATCCCACTTTTCTCCCCTGCGCTTTGGGATGCTCACAGACACCCACACGACGTCTCAGCGGGCGGCCTTCTCACGGCATCACGACAACTCGAAACGCTCCACGGGCCACCAGCCAGAGGAACAGAGAGGAGCTCCGTGATGGGGACACATGCCACCACATCTCTGTGGCAGTCTATTTTGGCACTGGCAGAGCGGTTACGGTTTCGTCGCTGTGCAAGCGTCTTATCAGGCCTGCAATGTTTTAGGGATGGCAGAAAGCTGAACAGCACAAGGGAGAAGATGTAAATGCTATCAGGTTATTTCTGACCAAACTGCATTTACAGGAAGTATACCTATTTACAAGTAAGTGGAAAATAACATGAATGTAAGTTTACATTTTTATTTTTCTTTCGTTAAGTCTATGCTCAACTAGAAAGAGATGACAATATGGTTACTGGTCCACTACTAAGTTAGAAAAGCCTTGGGGAACAGTATAAAACACACACATCTGTCTGTACATGAAAACCAAAGACAAACCAAAACTTGCTGAGATAACAGAAATGCCTTCATTTCATTTCATTTCAAATACAGCAGCCCACTCCCTGCCTAACACTTAAGTTCATCTAGGAATTTGAGCTGAAATAGCCCCTTCGTTACGGCAGTTCCCACATGCTCCCAGTGACACCGGCGAGCAGACAGCGAGCTAGCAAAATATTCAAAGAGTTGCAAGTTTCAGCTGGCCAGGAACAACTCCTGCCAGAGCGTGACAGATCTGTTCGGATGAGAACATCTGTTGCTACCGCTGAGGATACCAGGAACACTGGGACCAAACCTATCCTATAAAAGGTTTGTGGATACAGGCTACAACTCATGCCTAATTTACCAGCACAAGCATGGTTTATTCTGGTAAAAGCACGCTTATGCCACCAGAATTTACACCTGGCTCACAAACTAAATAAATTAAAGCAGGGCAATGGAATTGTATCTACAACAGGGCAATAGCCAGGACAAAAAGTGCTAAAAAGAAGTGCAGGCTTCTGGCTGATTTGTTACAGAAGAGAAAAAGAAGAGCTAACGTGGCTCGAATTTCACTTCCCTGGGATGCACAGCAACATCCCTTTGAGCCAAACCACGCTTTGTGCTATGGCAGTTTCCTCCCGAGGAATCCTCCTTTTCTCAGGCTCAGAACATACCACAAGATGTTAGAGATATGCAAGAAGACTTCTGTCTTTTGTAAATGACAGGATTTGCTCCAGGGGCACACGGAGGGATTAGCTAAACCTGTACATAAAAGGCAATTCTGTAGGAAATCACACAACCACCCCAGACCTCACTACCCCCAGAAAGCTACAGGCAGCTTGGCATGAAGCAGTTGAGGCAAGATCTCAAGAATCAAACTACCATAAAAATTAAAAGCCTTACTGGTCTCACAGACTGAAAATTTATTCATTTAACAGGCCTTTTGGGTTTTTTTTTTTCCACTTGCAGAAGCAGCCTCCGGACAGGAAAGGCAGACGGGACCAACAAGATCAGTAACACTTCTGTGTGCGTCTGTGTCTCCTTCACGTGTTTTGAGCTGTCCCCACTGAAGCTGCCATTTTTGAGCTGCATGGATAATCCAGTTGCCAAATAACTAGAGGGAAGCAACATCACTATAATTTACAAGTGTCCTACTCACAACCAGTCAAGCCAAACAGCTTCCATGCAAAACTGAAAAACAGGTAGTGCTCCTCTCTGTGGCTGCACGCATCCTTCAGCACACAGACTATGCTCACGCCCAACCACCCCCTCAGAAACTCCAGGCCTACTTATTTTCCTACTCACACCCTGAACCAAGCATTCATGCAAACCCTACATAGCTTCTGAACTTGCCCACCAACTTGCCCACAGCCACAAGACATAATGACACAGCCAGATACAGAAACCACCACGCCAGCTCACGCTTCCACGGCTTCGCTGCCGAGCGCAAGCTTCACAGAGCTACTCAGTTTTCTTCCAAGTTTTACTTCTGAAATTGGCTCAGGGATTGTTCTGAGCTTTATATCGGCAACTTTCAAAGGAGGGCGACCCAAGTCAACTGGCATTTGGAGAGTGTAACTGCCTCTGGTACCCGAGCACGCTTTGGAATCATCTACCCTCAAAATACAAGGATGTAAAATTCCTGCACTAGCTCTCTATATAGAAACCTAAACCAATCGTTCCATTTGAAAAACCAACTCTCAAAATAAATGCAACTTGCATAGACTAGGGACAGGCTGGAGATTCATTTTATCTCCCAGAAGAGCCACTGAAACATCACTTTTGGCCGGAAACGTAATGCTCCAACATTGGCAACCTACCTGACCAATTCTACCCAATGTGGAGAGCAGTTGGACTATGAGACAGATCCTGCAGCAGTAAAAAGAAGAGTGATGGGCAGCAGCTAAAAATTCAGCTCTGCAAAGGCAGAGAGTACAAATGTGTCATACAAGAACTAGGTGCGTGTGTCTTTGCTTCCCTGCAAGTCCAAGGAGAAAAGATGAGCAATCTTAAAAAAAAAACCAACACAAAACAAAGACAATCACCAAACAAACCAACAAAGTGAATCACATCTCTACGTTAATGCACGTAACCGGCTTTCACACATAGCTAATGAGCTCCTTCATGGGATTTGAACCTGAACAACTCCGAGTTTAAAAAAGCCACAACTCGAATGACTACAAGTTTTGCTGCCAGCGTAGTTGTCTGGCGCTTCTACTCCTCGCACACGCTCAACTCATGTTTCCCCACTACATTCCTCAGAGAAGAGCAAAATAGAATACTTAAAGAAGAAATTCTGTGAAAAGGTCCTTCTCCATGGAATAATTTACAACATCTTTTAATCAAGCAGTCTTTTTCACAGTAAAAAATACCACGTTTCCTGCAAACTCATCTTGCTGTTACAGTGGAACCGCTTCCAAGACTGCGACCTCTTTCCACCTAGAGCAAGCCTTCTGAACCTTAGTCTCAGAGGAGGCGTGTGGTCATCTAAAATACGATAACCAACAACCCAAACAGCATTCAGGCATCTTGAAGAGTGCTGGATTAATGGCTCATTTCAATTTCACATCTTGCATTTGTCCGCCACCGGTGTCTTCCAAAAACTGCCGCGCGAGACAAGCGGTGAAAAAAAATTATCGGTAGCACACAGGCTCCGTGGTGCCTTTTTTGTGAATTCTCACTGATCTTTCTTCTGTGTGAATTTTATTTCCTTTTCTATCTCAGCCTTGCTAGCTCGGCCATGCAGACAACTGTTGAAGTCTGTCCATGATCAGCACCCATTTAAAAGTTCATCGCCAGCTTCACATTCTATTTATTTTTATACTTGAGAGTGGTGTTGTGCCGCAGCGGTCACCCAAAATACCACACTGCCTAAAAGCAGATGATAATACGACACTGAAACAGGTGCAGTTTTTTGGAGAGTATCAGCCAGGCAGCCATCCCCACCTAGCACAAATACGCAGATTTTATGACAGCTTCACTGGAAGCTACAATAGGAAGGAAAGTCCAACAGAAAAAGTCTGCTACAGATTTACGATAATCCTGCATTTAAGTGATACTGAAAGCTCTGCTCCTACATTACAAACTAAGATAAAATTAATGTCTTCATTGCCTGCAAATAATAGGACTTAAAAAAAAAAAAAAGAACTCTTGGGAATTAACCATTTCATTTGTACATTCGCTTGTACATTTCTTTTACCTTCTCAAACACACAGACAGGCTCTATAAAAATCTTACAGTGGGAATACTCTTTTTACTTGATGTCATCGGACTCATCATCACCGAGCGCGATGGAGAAATTCAAACCGCTGCCAATGGCTGCAGCGGGACCTATCGGGAAACGGCTTTCACTGAAAACTTAGTCCAGGGTAAGCTGTTTGCCAGGCAACCTCAGAAACCATGACTGTGCTAACACAGCTTGTCCTCCCCAACACTCACTGTCAGGCTGCATAGTTCTGACTGTACGTGCTGCTGACACCCACTGCCAAGAGCAGCCAGCACTCCTGGCACGGCCGCGCTGTGATACCTCTGGCAATTTCCGAGTGATGTTCTTAGATACTGCACGGGCACAAAGGAACAAGAGAAGAGGAGACGAACCGATATATTTTTTAATTTAGAAGCTGATGTATTTCCGAATCCATAACCACCACCTGGAGCTCTGTCTTCCTAAAACACATCAAGGAAAAAAAACCAAAAAGATCCTGAAGTGCTGACTCGGTGCAGCCGAGGGACACAAACCGCAGCCGAGGGACAGGCGGCATCACGACGGCAGCAGCAGCAGCTCCACTGCATCAGTGCGCGGCTCCCAGAGCTCCGCACCGGCGGCTCGGGCACTGCCGCTGCCTGCGGGACGCTGTCCCCCCGGCCCAGCACTTCCCCTGCGGGCCCGAAAAGTTTATTTTCTCTGGGTCGCTTGCTTACGCCAGGCGCTCGGTAACGCTGCAGTTGTCCGAGGATTTTTTTTTTTTTCTTTTTCCAGGGGGGTTAAACAATCTTTTCAAACGTGACAAAAACCCCCAGCAGCTTAACGCAGAGAACACAAACTGCTCCTCCTGAGGGAGGCGGAGGGCGGGCGGGAGGCGACCGAGCCGCGGCTTCCTCCAAGGGCGCTCCGGCGAACTCTGGG
>VWZK01009202.1:69030-161834 GCA_013396935.1 Baryphthengus martii
CGGCGGGGCAGGAGCGGGGCGGCGGGGCGGATGCCCGCCCGCTCTGGTTGCAGGTCGGGGACCCTGGACTCAGCATCTCCTGCGAAATTTTCTTATTTTTCCCCCTCTTGGCTTTAAAATGTGATTAATCTCAGCCTTTTATTTACTTTTTTTTTTTCCCTTGCGGGAGCTGGACGTGGCAATGGTAGGCGTTAAGAAAAAGTAAGCGAATGAGAATTAAATACGAGACCAGTTTTGATCGCCCTGCTTTCTGTAGCTGCCAGGTGGAAATCCACCCTTTTCAGACAAAAAGATTTTCTTCACGAGTGTTCACAAGCTTTTAGGCCATATCTTTAACGTGTTTAATTGCACATTAAGAGATGAGTTGATTCCGCCTGCTGCTGTTTTCTTTAACAGCATCCAGTAGTTAAGTAGAGAAATGATTTGCACCGAGTGAAGGTGTTTCAAAAACTGTGATCGACTTTACCGGCAGCTCAGTCAGTGCTGCCAGGAGGGGGCAAACACAGCAGCTCACCGTGTCTGTCTTGTCGTCCGTTCCCCCTCCACGACAGTCAAAAGTAGCCTGGGGTTCCTTAGGTCCCTGGGAAATACTCAAAAGGACATCACGATTTCTGTTTCTCCAGTGAAAGAATGAAATTTTCAGAGCGTCTGATCTAGTAAAGCTGTGGTGTTTTTGTTATTTGTGTTCCTTTAAACCGGCGATGTCAAGCATGATATTTAAAAATACCTATTTTTGAAATGGGGACAACTTAAAATTTTATAATTCACCCTGGTCCAGTTTGATGGTGTCTCCAAATCATTTTGCCACTAGAAAAAAAAAAAAAATAGAACAAAGGTAGCTGGAAGTGTCCCCATTGGAAAGAGAATGACTGACTTGACAAAGGCGACATAGTCCTTTCCAAGCCAGACACAATGCTGGTTTGTTCTCCAGATGGAGATTTCGGCTGGGACATCTGCACAAGCAGACCCTCACAGTCAAAACACTGCACCAACTACTTGCTTGTGAAGAGTGTGAATAGCCCCCTTTAAGCCGGTGTTTACAGTTCAAGCCTTGCTGAAGCGCTTTCTGACCAGAGAGGGGTCACAGAGAAGAGCACTGCGCCCTGCGGTTGTCGCGCAGCTCTGAACGAGAGTTTTAGAAGCAGCAGAGGATGTGTTTCACATCCCGGTGTAATGGAGGGCCTGAAAACATACTAATCTGCGTGAAACACCAGCAACTTCGCATTGCTTATTGTTATAACACACCCAGGAAAAATGTTAGAAGGCCACTTCTTCTGGCTTGGGTATAATTAATTAGCCAGGATGTCAAGTGTAGATACCCGATGTCAAGGACGAGCACAGCGGATCCAGAGGACACATCCCCGGCTGTCTCCGAGCATAATAAAAGCAGAGAACACCCCACATCCTGACTGCGGATGAAAGATGTATTTTGTTTGTTATTAATACTTGGGTAATTACATACTCAAGGGAAGAGTGGTTTAAATGATTGCAAAAGCTGTCATTGAGTGGCCTGGTTATTTAAAAACACTGGTTGGTTTCTGTGCCTCCTGCATAGATTGTTACGTAGCAAAACATAGTTGTATTTCTGGTTTTTAACTCGTCCTAGTAAACAGCATTTCTGCTTCCTCCTGCTGCATATGTGGGGCAATGGGGCAAGGTGTAACAAATAATACCCACTTCCAGAGAACAAATTAATTATTACGCTTTGTTATTTGTTCCATTTAATGAAACCTGTTGATAAAAAAAACCAACAAAACACAACCAATCCACTCTACCAACTAGAGGGCCATTCATAAATCTTTGAAGTAATGCATACCCATGGCCTCATTCTCTTGCTCAACTATGGGTTTTTAACTTTAATAGAGTGATCTATCCTTGATATTTTTATTGGCAGTCACTAAATCTAGATTTATTTTTTTTATGGCATTACAGTAACTCTGCTAGTTTTACTGGGTTCATTTATGACTTAAATTGGTTCAAAAGAAGAATCAAACCTTTCTGTCCCTCAAGATTTCATTCATAGTGAAGGATCAGAGGAGCAAACCAAACGACAGGCTCATCACCACGGGCCACGTTACCACAACAAAAAAACCTCAGGAGCCTTGCAGGCACTTGGCAAAGCGTAGATGCGTTCCCCGTGTTATTGTCAGCCTAGACACGAGGCAGTGTGTTACCATAGGCAGGGGAAACGTTTCATCAGATTACTCTTGCAACTGCTAAAAACATCCTTGAACAAATTTGCGATTAGCCGTGTGGTTTTATCCATATTGTCTCTGCCACAGGAGGATACTGGGCAATCCAGATTTGCATCACTGTTTTTCTCTTCAGGCTGACTGCAAACTCGATGCTACTCAAACCCTGTGTAATACTGACCAAGGCAATATGGCACGCTTTGTGTAAAAACTCATACCCATGACAAGTTCTTGTAATTTATTTTCTGCAGTACACATGAACATAAATAACACATTTGCTTTTTTGGACTGCGGATAACAAATATGATCTGTTTTTATGATGAAAAGTCCCCTATCATGTCACATCTGCCAGCAAGAATTAACTCCTCGGAAGTCAAGTAACTCCTGTATCATCCAAAACCGTAACGTTGTGAGTTCTACAGAAGAAATTCTGGAGACAATCTCTCTCAATAAGATCTATAATAACAGTTAGACTTTTCATTCATTACCACCCTGTAATTACAGAAATATCTGTGGAGACTTGTTAAATCCAAACTTTTTCCGGTTAGAAGAAACAAGCACACAGCTGGTGTTCTTTGCCAACATCAGAAGTCAGACTTCCATTCCAGTACTGGTTCCATATTACAAAAATGGAATTCAGTTTCTTCTTTAGAAGATAAAGTTCTCTTAAATAGTAGTGGTAATATGCCTTACAAACACTGAAGATGACTATTTCTGCAAACACACCTTACTCAAGCGTTTATTTCCATTCTATGGAATATATAAATATTCAAATGCCCCCAATAGCATATTTTTACTCTAGACCACAGTTAACTTAACCACAGTGACTTTTTTTACATTAAAAGTAGCCTGTATAATCTTTATACTTGTAAGTTGCAAAGATCTAAGCAGAGAGAGGGAGGTATAGTTGTTACAGAGCAAACAAGAACTGTGGATGATGTTGGTTCAGTTCCTGCTCTGCCATATACATCTTACGAAATCACGAACAAGTCACCAAAGCCCTGTTTCTCCTCTGGTGGGGAGCCAGTAAATGACAATGATTTCATTCTCTTTCCTACCTGTAAAACACAGTGAGCAGCAGAGACTCAGTGAGAGTACCTATAGCAAAGTGAGAGATACCTGAGCAGTGTGGCAATACGTACAGACCAGATGAACACCTAGAATGGATGGATGCACACCTAGTTTTCCCCATCAGTAAAGATGCCTCCAACAGTAAAGGCAGCTACAGAAGGAAAATACAATTCAAAGGAAAAAAAAAAAAGCTCTCATTGAAAGAAAAATCGTTGTTCCAAGTTAGAAAACAGCAATACACTGCAGGGGATGAGGAAACACCATTCCTATAACAAAACCCAGCCCCAGTATACTTGGCATTTGTACTCTCTGTTGAAATATGCTTTTTACTTGTCTCTATGAATAAGAGTTGTGCACTTTTATTGGGAGGCATCTACTACAGGCAGCAATAAACCCACGTCAGGACATGGAGATGCTCCTAAGCAAGCAACAAAGCAAATGCTCAGCTACAGCAAGAGCAGCTCGTAGTTTCAGCTGTTGTGTAGTTCAGGGGAGGTCTAAATTTGGTCTTTCACTCTTTTCCCCTGTGTGTTGAACATGTATCTGAGTTGTGCTAGAAATATACTGCTCTCCTTCACATACATCTGTTACTACCACAGACTAGGGACAATATTAATAAAAGCTACAGTTCTGTTTATCTTTTACACAAGGTAATCATCTCATTACATGAAATGTCATGTCAGATCTTTTCCTCAAGGAAAACTGATCTAAATACAAAGTGCATGAGATTAAATAGCACTACAGTATAATTGAATGCTACATAAAACCAAATATTCTATTTCAAGTTACTTATTTTTGTCAACATAAAAGGGAAAACATGCACCATGACATTATTAGCAAATCAGGTTTTTTTAGGTTCTAAATGAGAAAGTTGTAGCACCTCAATTTAATACTTTGGTTATGGTAGAGTTTAAGAATTCGAGCACCAAGAGAATGTGTTACTATGAATTATCAGTATCACAGCAGATAGTTTAACGTGAGGTTTTCTGGCAGGAGACAACGTGCATCATGAGTTGCAGTCTTGTAACAGTCCATGACCTGCAGACATATGTGACTCATGCCACACACCACCCTATAAATCCAGTACTTCATTGGCCCAGAAAGCTGTATTCTAGTCAAACAAACCATTTCTTGTTACCTTTGTCTCCTCTTCCCTGCCCCATGAGTTGTACACCTTAGCACTGAATCTTGGTCTGCTTTTGGAACAGTAATGTACCAGTTGTGCATATCATGATTTGTAATAAAAATTATTGCTGTCTCTTAGAAGAGATTACATATAGTTATTGGAGAGATTATATTTAGGCATTTCTTGTCATAAGATAAAGTTGTTCCTGAATGATATCGTTCCCCATTCAGAAGAAGATTGTCTCAGTCTGTGTAATAGGATAAATAGCATTTTACTCAGTTTCAGTCTTCAAATCTTTCTCTGGTATAAACATTCCATGCAGGTCCAGATGCATTTCTATATTTACTGTGGCTCGGCCCAATTCTTTGAATGTTTTAGCATCCAAGACAAGTAGGAAGGCTCCTTTCTTTGGATCAGTCATCACAACACAGGTCAGAACAACACCTGTGATGTACAAATGAAGAATGAGAAGCACATACTAGTTAGGCCAAGCAGAAAAGAAAACAGGAAATAATTCTTGTTTCCTAAGAATTTTAGGACACAAACTCAAAGTGCTTCCTAGATCTGGAAGTCTACTGATAGTGCTAAAGAACTAATGAATGCTTCTTTTCTGTGCTTTTTTTCTGGTCTGCCTGCAGTTCACTGGGAAGGAAAAAAGCAAACCAACACTGAATTGTGTGCCTGGCAGTTTTGGGACACATCCTTTCAGCTGTTTGCCATTTGCCTTTGCAAAGAGTCACCTGAAAACAGAACAGGATCGAGGTTACAGGGATACTTGCAGTGCTGCTTCATGTCCTCATCTGTAACAACAAGGACAGCCCACAGCTTCGGCTGCTCCAAACTGTTGATAAATCCAGCTCTAAGTGGCTTTCTGGAAGGTCCTAAGCATTGGGTTTATTGTCTCGGCTACCTTGGAACATTACAAGCTGATTTTGGGTTGTTGTTGCTTTGGGGATTTGTGTGCAGGAGTAAAATGGCCGGTGCTAATTTTATCTCACAGTAGAAACATCAATCCATCTTTCCTAAGAACTATGAAACTTGTGAGATTTTATGCAAAACTCATGTAACCCCTTCAGAATGTTATTGTTATTTTACCATCATCCTCTTCTCTCGCATCAGGACTGGGAATGAAGATGGGCTCAGATGGCCAGCAGTGGTCCTCTCCCCAGTGGAGCATTTCTTTTGTCTGGATATTAAATTTTACAATCTAAATTGTTGTGAGCAGAAAAGAAAAATGTCAGTGACCCAGACAGTAGTTTATTCCAAAGGTACAACATGAACAGACTTCTGACACAGGGGACCAATGCTACAAGTTAAGGAACAACAAGGTGTGTCATCAGAAGAAGGAAACATTTGGAAAATATTAAACTTGAGTCACATCTGGTGGCTGCATAATCACACAATGTTCTTGCCATTTCATTTCATTGGAGTTCAATTACATCTTTTATTTATGGGCTCAAAGTATTTTAAAAATGCTACCAGATCATGAGAGAAGCTTCATTACAAATAATGCCCTCACTATACCAAGGAAGAGTCTAAGGCCCAGAACATTTCAGCGACTTGTGCCAAATCACTGTGATTCTGTAGTAAAGCAGGAAACAGGATTTAAAACTTCCATTTTCTAATCCTGTGAATTATATTCCTTTTATCGTGATCTCAATATTTCTCAAGGCCTTCTATTGTTAAGGAGGGTATATATGCCAGAACAAAGGTTATTAATAGTGATGTGTAAAGATTAGACTAATGGGGCAAGAATTCCACACAGATACCAGTATTTACTGAAGGAACAGAGTACAGGTTTTCATCTCATTAATAGGACAAGTACCTGACCAAACCAATCACCAGAGGAGATGCCTGGCATTTTCAGTTTAGTTCTGTTAAGGCCTTTTTTCTACCCATACACATGCAGTTATCTTCTTTTCCCTTTTGACATTAGAAAAAATATTTACACAGAAATAAAAAAATGATACTATTCAAATTACTGGAGGGAGAATTTGGAAGAATTCAAGGTGATAGTAATTTCACTGACAGACTTTACCTAAGGATTATACATGGTTGTTTTTGTGCCTTGCATTCATTACAGAGCAACTGATGTGAAAAAAAAATCTTCTAACATTATTTTTTTATTATATTTAAGTCAAGCAGGGATTATCTACACTGGAAATCAGAGTTGCAGATTTGTTTGAGCTATTGTCAGATGTGCTGCAATAAATTTTCTTGCATCATGCATAAATCCAGCTTTATTTTGTAATCAGTTGTGGTAATTATATACAAGAACCAACAGTGAACTCAATTTGTGCTGCCTTATAGTCCCAGAACAAGAACGACAAAGAGTTTGTCTGTACTTTCAGCTATTAATACTTGTCATCTGGATCTATTCAGATGTCTCCTGAAGAACTGGCATCGTGCACGCACAAACGGAGCATTTGCTGCCCGCACGGATCAATGCAGATTAGGTTATGGTTTGGGCCAAATTAGTAAAGCATGGTCTGCTTCTAACTGCTTACATTTGATTTATGTTCTATAAATACACTTTCTGAGTTCCTAAATGTTAATTATACCTTGGAAGGAACTGGACTCCACTTGACTTTTGTTGCAAAGACGTAATTGTATTTTTTTCCATTATAGTCGTAGTTGATGCGAGGCAGTTCTATCCCTGGGTAAAATAAATCACAAGACTTAGGAACAAGAGAAGAAAAATAACAGAAAGGTACATTTGCATCTGCCAATCTTCAGGGATCCTGATGATATTTAAAACAGGTGTTGCATAGATTTTGTACGTCTGAATTTCTAAAAAGCTGAAAATGGCTATTAACACAACATAATTAAGGCAGGCTTGTTAGTTCTAAAGTGTCAAATTTTCATTCTTAGGAATTCATTCTACTGGAATGTATGAGTTTTTTTCTTTCTTCATAAATACATGAAATGTGAACATCTGAGGTATAATTGGAGGCTAATATTCTATGAAATTACTTTCACTTTAGGTAAATGTATATTCTTTACGTATTTCTATTATTATCCCCTGGGAAAAAAAAAAGTTTAAAAATCCACTTTCAAATACAATCTTTACAAAATACAATCAAAACTGAAGTTACTATTTATAACAGACCTATTTAACTACAATGACTCTTGTAACAGGTAGATTTTCAAGCCATATTAATAGCTGAAGATCAGACTTGGGATCCTGTATTAATACAAAACTGATGTAACTTCAGACATTTAAAGGATTTCATGGTTGATTGATATATATCCAAGAGGCTTATGGCCATATATTACTGGATAGACCAGAGGAGGGAAGTAAAGAAGAGAAAGATATTGTCAATATCTACACTAAATATATTATTTAGAAGTTTCATTTCCCTTATACATATGAACAACTCTTAGGCATTATTTGAATGCACCTATGTGCATGTTAGAGAATATAACTGAGATTTGTATAATAGCTACGTCTCACCTTCACAGAGTATTTCGGGTTGGCAATAGATGCTGCCGTCTTTCTCTTTCACAGCAGTTGCGGTAGATGGAAGTGTGACTAAATTAGAACCTACTTCAGCATCCTGAAAGAGATATATGCTGAAAAAGTAATGTGTCTCTAAGAATATGCCTCTAATTTAGATCTTTCGTCAGCTTTGATATTAATATAGGCAATTTGGGGATTAAACAAATAATCCAGGGAGTTCCTTATGCCATTTACCTTGTAGCATTTGATTCTGACCTTTTCTTGGTCTACTCAGAGGATTGACCAGCAGGTTGAGGGAGGTGATTCTGCCCTTCTACTCTGCTGTCATGAGACCCCACCTGGAGCTCTGGGGTCACAGACCCATCAAAGTGAGTCCAGAGGAGGGACACAAAATAATCAGAGGACAGGAACACCTCGCCTGTGAAGAAAGGCTGAGGGAGTTGGAGTTTAGCTTGGAGAACAGAGGGCGCTGGGGAGACCTAATAGTGGCCTTTAACCCCCTAAGGGGGCCTAGAAGAAAGCTGGAGAGGGACTCTTTAAAAGGGCATGTGGTGATAGGACAAGAGGTAATGGCGTTAAACTGAAAGAGGGTAGACTTTAGACTAAAGAAATTCTTCACTACAAGGGTGGTGGAGACACTGGAACGAGTTGCCCAGGGAGATTGTGGATGCTCCATCCCTGGAACTGTCCAAGGCCAGGCTGGATGGGACTTTGAGCAACCCAGTCTAGTGGAAGGTGTCCCTTCTCACGGTGGGGAGGTTGGAACTAGATCATCTTTAAGGTCCCTTCCAACCCCAACCATTCTATGCTTCTATATCAGAGTAATAATTTTCAGTCATACCGAGCCTTTAGACAGTTTAGACAGACATAGCTATGCTCCAGAAACACAATAAATGAATTACATTGTTTATGAATTTAATTAATGAAAATGGGTTTCAAGGCATTAGGTATCAAATTCCCACTAAAAATCACCAAGGTTAGTTCTTCTGCACCTGCTGTAGATCAAGTACAATCTTGGTTTTAATAAACTATTGCTGAATTCTTAAGATCGCAGGGTAGTTTGGATAGCTGGTGTGATCCACCACATCCTTTGTCATTGCTGCATAACTGCTTTTAAGATATGAACAAAGCAGTAAGATTCTAGGATGTACAAACAAAAAGTATTATCTGTTCCAAATGTATCAGGCAGAAACTTGCCCAAGTTGCTGGGCAGTATAAAATCTTCCCAGCAAACAATGATGTAAAATGATTTTAAGTTAAACTGACAGACAAAAATCTTTCCTCTTCCTGGTAAATCTCACACTTAAATGAAATCTTCTAATATTAATAAAACCATTGCAAGAGTTGGGAGTGTGTGTATATTATAGACAGGTTTCCAGTAGAGTGGAAGAAACAGATTGTGCAAAACCTCATGCATGCCCTTCCAGTTAACAGCCCAGTGGATGTATCTGCTCATATTTGATAGCATTTTAGAAATAATCTCCCTGACAAGGAACTTACATATGCTCAATAGCCCTGTTCTCCATAATGGATGGCAACAGAACCTAGATCCATGTAACTGTATGTTCAGCTGCTCATTGCCATTTCTCAACACACACACGAACCAAAACTGCTGAACATTTTGTGTATGTGTTATTTTTGAAGAATCAGAACTCTGCACATAAGGACTGGCAACTAATAATTCACCATTATTCACACTGATGTATTTTAAATGACTGATCGAAGAACAGATTAGAAAGCTTTTTTTTCCTACCTTGTTATACTGCAGAGGAACAACAAATCGTTTGCAGGTTGGTGTGGAGGTGAGCTTGTTGTTCTCTTCAAAGTCATTATTCAGGTTTTTTAGATAGAACATATCATATAAGCTATTGTCTGTATAGGCAATAAGATCAAAAATAATGTGGCCATCCTCTTCATAAGCATTGACATGGTGAAAAAGCACCATAGCATCAGTATAAAACTTGGTGGACACTTCTTTTTTAGTCTTCTTGTCTACAAAGTGAAACCAAGTCTGAAAGATAGAAAATGTTATTTAAAACTGATAAGGACCAGCAAATAGATATTTAGGGAACTGTTTTCTCATGGTAGCCATCAACATTCTAATGTATTCTCTGCTTCAACATTAAGAACTTTAGGATTTGCTGCTAGGAGACAAGAGGTTGCAACCTGACGACCAAAACTTGCAGGAATAAAATAAGCGTGGAAGTGCTTTAAACTCATTTTACAGTTGCAAGTTACAATTTGGACTAGGCTGAGGATTGAAGTTTACTGGTAAAATCTGGAAAATTCTCTGCTCTATTTTTTAGTTAAATAAATCTGCCTTCTTCCAGAGGCTCTGTGCTGGTGCCCTCTACCCCAGCATGCCCCACTTATTGATGGAAATAAGGTCCTCAGAAAACAGGGTTTTATCCTCAGTTGCCACAGTGAAAGATTCTTGGATTTTTGGATGCAGGCTTTTCCACCAGTCTGGCTCTCCTATTGGGTGCAATGGATCGAGAGTAGAACTCATCCACAATATACAGTATTTTGTTTTGACCAGGAACAACTGCATGTGTCTGGGATGCAAGCGCAGTTTTTAATTTCTAACAACACCAAACTATCCTCTGTCTCAAGCACTTCAGCATCAGATAGTTGTTTGTGAAATGTCTGGTGATGGGAGATAGTATACAAAAATACAAGTTCTAAAAAAAAAAAAAAAGGGGGAACATGAAAGTCAAGGGTTGAAAACAAATGAGGGATTACTGAAATTAATAAAGCAGATGAAAAGTGTGGAAGTGGTCACTGGCCTGGCTGACTCCATTGCTCAGCATTAGGAAAAGTACCTTATCTTCCTTGTGAAAGGCAAGGCAGGAAGCCCAGTTCACACCTCGGATGTAAGCAGTTGCCAGTTTGACAATATCCAGTCTGAATGGCTGCTCTATGAAGACAATGTAATTTTCTGTGATTCCAAAGCTATGGTAGTAGCTTGGGTGGAGCAGAGAGCGAGAAGGGATGGAGCATACCACTTCCAGATGTTTGAAACAAGATTTCTTCTTTTCTTTTTCTGAACGTAAGTTTTCTGAAAATAAATTTATATTTATAATGAATTCCAACTCCTTCTTGCGCTTGGATTTCTCTCATGCGTGAAGTAGGAAAGAACAGGGTCCCCTCAGTTTTATTTGCATTTTCCTGTTAAGAAAGTGTTTTGTTTCCTCCTGTGCGACTAACATAGAAGTTTGCATCTGTGTGAAGCAACGAAGGAGTATCACAATAACAGATGCAGTTAGACAGAGCCCCCTCATCTTACCATTTGATTCCACTGATCACTGTCTTCAGAAGTGCCAGCATAGAGAGAAAGATGTTCAATTAAATTAGTAGCTTTACAAGGGGGTTCAAATGTCCCAGTGTTTTTGAACTTTAAGGAGATGTTCCTGTTTGATCTATATTGACTCTGTTTG
The DNA here is from genome assembly GCA_013396935.1 of Baryphthengus martii. NCBI lineage: Eukaryota > Metazoa > Chordata > Aves > Coraciiformes > Momotidae > Baryphthengus > Baryphthengus martii. Next base: position 80,317 of record VWZK01009202.1, read on the forward strand.
AGCCCCAGCTAGAAATTACAAACTTATTTTTCAGCTGTGGAAGGCCTCGATTGGCAACCGAGAGGACAGACATCACATTAGCAGCTGATTTTAAACAACAACACAAAAAAAACCCTTTGTCTTGAAGGAAAAAGAGCAAGTCATTTGCTCTGTAAACAGTATTTCAGCAAGGCCTAGTATAGGCCAGGTTAGAGAGGAATTAACTCTCTGTAAGGTATTATACTTTGCTATAATCACAGTATCATCATTTTAAGAGCATTTTCATTTATGATGAAAATTAAAATTTACATTAAATTTACATTAAAATTATATATTCTGCCCTATACCTAAAATTATTTCTGTTTATGCTTCCTCTACACATCATAATACAGGGTATGGAAATTCTTCTCAAAGAGTTAGTTCACCTTCGTAATATTCAAAGGAGAATTCTTCTAAAAGCAAGGTTCTTTATACTCAAAGACACTGTTTCCACAGTATTCAAGGTGAGCCTTTGCAATAGCACACGTCCAGACAGGCTAAGCAGTTAATGTTACGTTCACAATAAGTTAAAAATGAGAAAATGAACACTACTGGTTTCTAAAAGAGATTTAGCACCACCTCTTAACCTCAGAAGAAAAATGAATTGCTAATAAGTTTCTAGAAAATACTGATAAAAGACTTGTCTTACCTGGCACAGAGGGAGGAATCTTAAATAGAATGTATTTTGTCTTCCCTTTATCAACTATTGAAGTACCCATGTTGAGAGTATTTCCAGCACTGTCATAGTGCGGGTGAGAAGTTGCCAGATTTATAGCTACGTATTTGCTGTAGTCAATCTGGAAAATTACACAATAGGAGATTTTATAGATGTGTAAGAGAACTAAAATTGATCTCAGCTATCAGCACAAATCCACCAGCTTTTTAGCACTGGCAGCCTTTTGTTGGTACCTCATTTTCAAAAGGCCTTGAAATTTAAACAGTTAAGTCAAATGACTTATGTAGGTACTCACATGATTTCCTAATTCAAGGTTAACCCAAGTTACAGAATCTGAATTACATTCACCTCTCCCTTGCAGCCACAACAACCCTCCTGTAGCACAGTGGGCGGATTGGCTAAAGAAGTTGCTCTGCAAATGCCCATTTCATCCTGAAAGCAGTGAATTTAACAGGGCTACAGGTCTAGCAATCTTGTGGAGGGAAAAGATTTCCATTTGATTGAAAGCTTGGAAATTGTACTCAAACTGTACTGCATGCTGGAAAAAAATCACTGGATATTGCAATTTGTCAAGATTTCATTTTAGCAATTAAGTAATATCTTACATAAGGTACTTGAAAAGTAGTCATATAACTGACCTACTGAATTGTTAATTATGTAAATCATTTGATAACTACAGATGCATAATAATGGAAATCATCCAAAATAATCACGTCATAAGCATGATACGTGGTATTATTCCTGCAACCTTACGAGGTTACGTATAAGAGAAATTGCTCAAAGCTCAGCTTTTTCCAAACTCCCTGGGATTTAATTTTGAACTCATGAGTTCTTAAAAGATCTTTCACTTTTTTCACTTTACCATGACTTCAAAAGGAAGAGAACAACAAAAGAAGAAAGGCATCCTTCCAGTATTGTGCCCTGCATGTGTTAAAGATCCCTCTGAGTCAGCCTGAAACTGTATTCATTAGCAGATAAAGATCCAGGATGACAGACCGTTGTTTATACCTTCTCTAGTGTCTCCAGAGTCTGCGGATTAATTTTCCTGATGAAGTTAGTCTCACTGGTAGCGTAAAAATCATCTCCAGTTTTCATGATGTTGATCAGGCAGTTGTCTGTGAACTCAGGAATGGTGTGAGACAAGTAGGAGAACGCCCTGTACAAAGGGAAGTTTTGGATGGGTTGGTTAGAGCAGCAGAAGCTGCACCACCAGCCTTTACCCCTGCAAAGCAGAGGCACCTGAGCAGGGCGGGCTGGGCACAGCAGCAGGGGCACCGAGTTGGGTCTGTCTCTCCCCTGCTGTGCCCTCATCGGGCAGCTCCTGTGCTGCCTGGGTGGGCAGGGTGGAAAAGCAGAGGAGATGAGACTTCAACTCCCTTAGCCTGGGTGAGGGTTAGGGATGCGCATGCAATTGTTTTCCACACACAAATGGGCAGGCAGGTGGAGTCCTGCTGTCAGCTGTAACATCTGCACTGCTTTATCAGGATGGGCTCACTACAGGCTCTCTCCTCTGCATACCTTGTGACAATTTGGCCTAACAGTCTCTGGCTAAAAGCTGGTAGATCTTCAGGGTATGCCTTCATAAAATAGAGGGATTCATATACTCTCAGATGGAACATTTTTGTTCCCAGTGTTATCCCATATCACAGCTGTGATTTCAAAGAAGATCCAACTTCAGAGTTTTCCACATTAGTGCAGGATTTTATCAAATTCACTTGAAGCCAATACAAATTTGCTTATAGACCTTTTCAACTTCAAATGCCAGTGTTACCCCATGTGCTGAAAGAGGGAAGAGAAGCATCTTATCTCAGGGTAACAACTTAAAACATACCAACTCTTTTGCAATAACTATTCCTGCATGTGCTCTTACCAAATGTCAAATTCAAGGTCATTAGAGGTGGTTCACCCAGGAAGAAGAGATGGGTGAGCTACTTGCATTTGCAGGGAATATCCACAGATAATTTTACATTAGGTGATGACACAATGGCTTACACCTTGCTGCTCACAGAGCACCTGACATCTTTCCCAACAGGGTGAAAGCAGCTATTGCAGCGATCCCAAGTGGTTCTGATTTCAAACATAAGATTACCTCAGGCCTATGGGTGCAGTCCTTCAAAGCACTGCACCTGACTCAAGAAACAATGGAAATTTTTCATCACTTTTTTTTTTGTAAAAGCAGCCTTTAATCCAGAAGTTTCTCTGATGTCTTTAAGTTCTTCTTTTTTTGTTGAATAAACTTTGCATAAATTCCTTGATCTTTTCCTTTCTTGCTGCTTCTCCCCTTACAGAGTATCATTTTTATAGACTGCTGTGGAACACTTGAATAAGAAAATATTTGGGTTTTCAAAATGACAACATCAACTTGCAATAGTGAATGAAATAGCCAATATTGCTGATAAAATGAATGTTAAATATTTGCCTCAGAATAACCCATAGAGAGAACAGTGCTGGATACATCTCTTGGCCTTTTCAATATTTAGCAATTGTAAATTTACAAAGCAAATTTTGTGTTTGTAAATGTGTCAAGGGTAAACAGAAAGACATCTGTGCTGGAGAGAGAAGTGGATAGAGGAATCTTGTTGGAAAAAGCATTGCTTACTTGGCAAATATGTTTTTGCATGGATCTGGATAAGCCATAGTTCCAAACTCAGACACGACGATTCGATTTGCTTCTACGTTGCAGTTGTACGTGTCACTTCGGAGATACTTACTCCTGTAGCAAACTTCACCTGCCAAAGGCCAAGCAGGTTTCAATCACATTGCATACTAAGTCCTTTAGAAAATTAGCATAGGTAGAGTCAGAGAAAGAGTTTCTCAAGCAGATGTCCTTTACCTCAGAGAAGTTTGCAATGAAACCAACAATGCCCCTAAATCCCCATTTTAGAAGGCTGTTTCAGCCCAGGACTGGTTTTGTGGTTGCTGAGCTGGTGACAACTTGTCTGGCTTCCTGGACTCTCAACACCTTTGGGCAATATTGGGGGACTAGGGAGAGGAAAGGACGGATTTGGATAAAGTCTTCCAGTAATCCAAAAGAATCCATGTAAAAAGTATTAATGATGCATCAGTGTGGGGGTGGTGATAAATCTCCTGTGTTGGCAAAATTTACTTATGGGAGAGTAACAAATTGCTTGAATGAATCAATGTCTGCCCTAAATGATTTATCAGATCACTACACTTGAACTAATTGAGCTCTGTTTGCTTTAGGTAAGTAAAATGTACTGGCAATTTAAGAAAACACTGGTCATTTCTTTATAGATTATTTTATTAATGACAAGCCAGGAGATCTTGCAGTCACATTAAATGCTTCCAACCACAGAAACAGAAATTAAAGAGTAAACCCTAGGAATGGAGGATGCCAGGAGTAAACCCCCAGTTCTTTCACAGAAGCATAGTTTTTGCAGACAGAATCTAAGTGTAAAAAATCCTGTCTCACCCTATGAAACAGCTGAAATGATAAAAACATGCCTTGACTGCAAACAAAAAATGAAATTGTTTTGGATAGAGGAGCTGCCTGTGTTTCCTCCATAAGGCTGACAAGTAGAAGGACTGCTGTAGGGGTGTCGAGTGTACACAAAGGAGGTTTGATATGCAAAGTGACACAGTGGCCCAGTTTCTCTCCTGGCAGCTGTTATAGCTGCAACCAAATCCCAAAAGGGGAATGTTAGTTTTCCCTGAAATTAGGTTGTTCATCCACAACAGAAAAGCCTCTGGATATTACAGTAGTTTTGGTTGAGCTCATTTCAAGCATTAGAGGTTTTCTTGCTGTGGGTGGGAGGCCAAGGCTGCTCTGCAGTGACCTGCTCAGAGCTGCTTGCAGGCTGCCCTGCAGTGTGGACAACATGGAACATGGGCACCCCAGGAAAAGACCAACAGGGTCTATCTTTGTTAAGAGCCCTGCAAAGATCCTGCTGCTGCTGTGGAGAGTGAGGTGGGAATCTATGTTTCGAGAGCCTTTTCCCAAAGTGCTTACACCTCACCACACTTGCCACTCTACAGACAAAATCCACAGAATTCTAACTCTAGTCACACACAAACCAGAACTAGCAGCATAAGGCACCAGGATTTGGGTTGTTGAGCTTTTTTCTTTTAATCTGATATGCCACGACTGGTTTGCCAGTTACATGGCCCAGCAAAAAGGCCACAGCCATCAGCAGAAAACATATAGAGAAACTCACACAGGTTTTATTATCTAGTTCTAGCAACCCCAAAAACGCTATAATCTGGCCAACCACATAGGGAACAAAGGAAGTAACAAACCCACTCACTGTGGGTGACACAACAGAAGAAAAGGCACACTGAGCCAAAAATACAACAACATAAGGAGATACCAACCATGCCTCATATCCCAGCATAACCAGGCACAAACCAATCCAAAAAGACCAGAAAGATACCTTACCCAATCCATCACCCTCATTGTCCTTGACTCTTTCATTCACTCCACAAAACTCCTTCTCACCAACCCCTCCAGCAACAGCTCCCTCCAGCAGCAGCTCCTCAACAAGGAGCTCTATTGGCCTTTTATCTCCACCCTCTAATCACCACCCAAATGGCAGCTGTTTCACATTTCTACTTTAGTTCTCAGCATTTCAGGGTGTGCCTGGCCTGGCCTCCCCTCCTGAATGGCCCTCTTACAACAGAGATGCCCACCCCTCACATCAAGGCCTGGTATGGATGTGTCCCCACCGCTCAATGCCTACTGGGTCACAGCCAGCAGTGGAGCTAAAAGATCTTCTTGGTGGCAAACACAGAGGCCAAGCCAGTCTTGCCCTTGATTCCCACAGGAGGCACCTGGGCAGCCTTAGCCCTTTTTACCTGGTTGGGAAATTCATCCAGGTGTCAAGTTCACTTCAGGGCTCGGGGTTCAGACCCCAGCACTTCCCACCACTTACCATTTTTAAATGTAAAGCTATGCAGCAGAGCCAAGCCATCAAACCAGTGGTTATACTTGGTGTCCCCTATGGTGTGCATCCCTGGGCCATTCCGGAGAAGTGTCCCTTGCAACCAAGTGGGCAACTGACCTACAGGCATAAAGGAGACATGGGTTTCCATTCAGTTAGGTGAGGGGCATGTTACAGGACAATTTTCCTTCGGACATAAGGTTCATATAGGCAGATAGACTAGGGATGTAAATCAAGATTTGTAATAACATGTAATTATGTTGGAGTTTTGGTTAACAAAATTATGACCTGCTCAAAATTGTGGCACTAGTAATATTCTACTTGAATATTGCTATGAGATTGATAGAAGAAGATGAGATTCCTGGAATGTAATTTGGTAAATGTCAGAAATTAAATGAAGTTGGACTTTTCTGCTCTCAGATTTTAAAAAGATACATTCAAACCCTTTTACTTGTGCCAGGAAAAGCTAGAGCTTATCAGAAACAAACATATTTTATAGGTTATATGACTTGCCTTGGCCTTCATTACATCATTTTAAACTTCAGACTAAATGAATTCCAGTAAAAATTTCATTAATTAAATTGCACAACGTAATATAGTGTCATTTTGGGAGTGCTTTTGTGACACTAGTCAGAACGTTGGTGTTTTAAATACAAATAAAGGGTATGAATATCATACTGAAAATAAATACTGTTGAGGGATGTTACTCATCAAATCCCTGCAAGAAATACATTACCTACCATGTGACATAGAGACTGACAACAATTAAAGAATGTCATCAGGGTTCAAGAGCTGAACAAAAGCGTATCAGATATTAAATTAAAAGCTTCACTTGCTGCTTTGTACATATGCCTCCTGAGGGAACATGGAAGATCACACGTAGTACTTTTTCACACAGCTCCTGCACTGAACATTGTCTCTGCATAAGCTATTCGGAGCTTTTAATTTTCCTTAATACTTGTGTTGAATATGTCTAATGTGTTGACACACTTTCTTATTAACACTCCCTTTACAACAGATAGAAATGTCCTCCCATGGAAACAATTCAGTTTTGTCAAAGCTGATGCAGTTGCAGTGAGGTAACACTTGTTTTGCTGTAAGACCTTCTGAGGTTCTAAAGGGATTTTGGCCACTTTCTAAGAGAATATTTCCTGAACGTTGACCTTTTTAGGTAAGTGAGACAAGGAAGTTTCCCATTTCTTCAAACAACTAACATTAAGGATACAAAGGAAAACCATTGAAATGAAAAGGAAGGATAGGGAGTAAATACCAGCATTACCTAACGTACATTCTCAGTCAGACTAACCAACTAAAATTGGATGTCACAATATCCACAAAACTTCATTAAGGTCACAGTTCTGGAACCCGAGGGAGATAAAAATGGTTGACACAATGAATGGACTTTCATCCTCATTTTTGTTATTGTTGTTATTTTGATTATTATTACTACACTCTAGAAGGGCCTTAGAAATCAAACCTTACTTGCCTTTCTAATACAGGAAGTTCCAGTGCAATAATTATAGCGCTTTTTTGGTATAAGACGAACAAGTTTTAACCTTTAATACAGATGATAGCACAGAATTTGAATAACTAAAAGCAGATATGGAGTAACTAAAAATAGCTATTGAGAAAACAGTGAGGAAATCAGAAGTTAGTAGAAGAAAGGAAACTTTCTGAGAAAATAGGATTATAATCTTAAGAAACTGTATCATCAAAACAGATACACAATTTTTGTTTGGCTGACTACTGAGCATTAACTGCTTAACAAGTTTGGTCTTCATATATGCCCAAAATACAAGTGTTTTTTCTTCTTGCCACTTCCCTTTTTACAGTTTTCTGCTATTTGACATTAGAAGAGGACAGGCTCTGCTGCTTCTCCGGTGCTCTGGGTAACTACAGTGGAGTGAGTGGAGTCTGTTGTGCTCCTACCCTCCCACCAATGCCATTGCGGATTGTAAATCTGTGCAACGAGCATGAGCTGCTGGTCGTGCCCCAACAAACCTTTTGCTAATGCTGAGTTGGACTGACTGCACGTCACCTTGCTGAAACCAGCCCTTCTTTCCCCGCAGCAAAACTATCTCCTGTTTTGGGGCTCATCGTTCAAGAAAAGCAGATATTTCTGCAATTCAGTGAGCATCTTACAGCTCCTAAGGTGAAAATTTTGTTTAGAGATTATTCCTCTGTATCAGAATAATGATGCTCAAAATGTTCCAGGACAGGCCAATAAAATAATTTCGCTGGAAGAGATAAACAGGGAAGAAAGATGATCTTCTTTTTAAGGCACTGGGGACTTGATGCAGCTGCTGAAACTTTTGGTGTAATTCAGTGTAATTTCTGACATAATTCCAGTATGAAAAACATGGAGCAAAGGCTCATGTATGAGGTTTTCAGATGAAAATTCACCTTAGTGGGAATTAAGAATTTCTGTAAATTACACTGGGTACCAATCATCATCCTGAAGTGCTTAAATAGGTTTAAAAATCTGGAGCTTGCATCTTTTTTTCCTTCTGACTTTTATCTGAAGTGGACATAATGACACTTTTATGCCATGTGAGGACACAAAAGTGGCACATTAAAATCTCCAAATATTTGGAAGTTTACTAGCTATCATAGCAACAGAGTCTCATGCAATCACATGGCTGTACAGTGTTTAGGAGAGCGGGGGTTAAATTACAGCTGAGATTAGAAGCATCTGGTCATACTTACGGTGTACATATTGCGTAACAAAGAGCCAAAATGCTGGCAGAGCTCAGGGCTAGCAAAATATTTAAAGAAGTCAGCGTTCTCTTCAGTTTTCATAACTGGTAAATACTGAATCATCATTAGCAATGAAGGAAAATTTTGTACACATAGTTTAATTTACTGCAATATGCAGTCTTTGTTCAAATTAACCATTCCATGATACAGGTCAGGTCTGATAAATGGCTAGTTTTCAAACAACTGCAAATGTTTCCATAATAAGCTTTTATCTTGAGAAAAGAAAAACTGAAAAGCATAAAACCACCACAAATTATAACAAAGCACTTTGTCTGGCTTGAAACAAAATCTTTTCTAATTCAACCTGCATAACAACAACAAAGCCATGCAAGTTTTAATTGTTTTCTTTTAAAGTGTTGTACTTGGGAAGTGACTTCAAAATTGGAATTAGATGCCTACCATTTCTTGGACTATATATTAGAAACAGTGCCACGTATATTTACTAAATAGGGGTTCTCTGCAACAAACCCTTCCTGTAGCTGTAGCAAAAAACTCTTCTGTAAAGTAAAAAAAAAGTAGCAAAATTAAAAGATTGGTCAAGTATTCACTCCCAGAGAGCCACTTCTAACTGTCTCGCTGCAGGATACTCTGCAGTTTTTACTGGATTAACTTTTGAACCCTCTTTTTAACGGTACGCGGTGGCATCCTTTACTGCTGCTTTTCTGTTTAGAAATGTTGATGTTGAAGAGTCCCAGTTTAGCGACCCTCGCCGGGAGGTGAGGAAGAGTGTAAGTGGATAGAGGGAGGTTAGGGAAGGGTTACAGAGAGGAGAAACCGAAAGCCTGAGCAGAGCCATGGGGGAGGGGGTGTCACCAGATTAAATCCCAAGTCTTTGAGTCTTCCTCCCTCACCAGCAACTTCAGGGAATTCTGTTCAAGTAGCATTTTTGGAAAAGTAGATAGAAATGCCCACTAAGTGATGAAAATCCCACAGATATTATCTGAAATCAGTCCTTTAAACAAAATCCGCTTCCATTTCTCGCTTTCTCAGTTTCCCTTTGCGGTGTTGTTTTGGATGAACAAGTGTTTCAGTGTTTACACGGTTGAAAACGCCAAAGGAAGCGCACGTATTAGAACAGATTTTCTTTCACTTACCTTGCACCTCAGCTTTTATGGGCTCTGGATATTCTTCTTTATTTTTACAAAATAGCGTATCCATGTCTCACGTAATAAAGGGTTTCTGCGTGGTGCGCCCAGCGGCTCCGGCAGCCGGAGAGGTCGCCTCCTCTCTGGGCTAAGAACAGCTCTTTCCTGTTACATATAAAGATAAGGTCAAAGTGCAATGGGAGCTACTGGCTGGTGGCTTATAGACTGATAATTTAGAATAGCTGATCTTTAATCCCTAGCACGTACACTAGAATTCTTGCACATTCTCATTAAAATTAACTCTTTCACCGATTCAAAGAAGGAGTAAGAAAAACGTTAACTCGCCTGTCTGCTCCTTCTGAACCTGTCGGAAGCAGCCAGGCACACCCAGGGAGTCGGTCGAATGGCTCTCAAACATCCCCTTCAGCGTTTCAGATAAAATGTTAGATGCTGCACAGGGGGGTGCTTGCCTCATTTGGCAGGTAGAGAGACAAAAAGAATCCCACTGTTCTGAATTTGGCTCTTTGTGAGTGACAAACATTTCAGAGCAGAGTGTCATCCTTTTCTTCCCATTCTGGGAAATTTAAACTAGGCTATTCTATTAATTAACAAAATGCCATCACTGAACAGCCACATGCTGTGTTTCTTTATATACAAACTGTTTCAGAGTGAGCTGAGCAGCACGTCTTTGAATTAAACACCTTTTCACAAATAATCACGATAATATATTCTCCCATACGTGACCTGACTCCACTCCATGAAAGTATGGCAGGAATCAGTAAAAATAAGGGGATTTTTAACTTCATGCTTTTGTTTCTAGATAAGGTACTTAACTGAGTTCAACGTTGTTAATTTTAAAATCCTCTGGGAACAGAATTATTTCAATATAAAGCATGTGATTGCAGAGCAAATCATAGGCTCCATTGAACATGAAGGATAAAACCACTTTGCACAAGTATATATTATGCAATTGCATCTGAGGTTACCCTAAAATCTGATTTTTTTTTCAACTAAATCACCGTCATTCCCTGAATGTTTTAACATCACTTCTTAAGGCTGACTGATCTTTTACAAATATACATATTTATTTTCTTTAATGCACAATTTGTGCTACAAACTGCTCTGACACTCTTCCTAACCAATTTTTCAGCCAGGTTAGAGACCAAGAAGGCTCAGGCAAAAACTCAAAGCCATCTAACTCTGCTTCCACTAAGCCATGGGGACAGTTCCTCTGTGCATGATGTTCTGCTTTGCTTGAATATGTTCTGTTCAGCGTATCCTCATCCATTTCCACGGCCACAGCTCTTCATGCTGCAGTTTTAATTAACTGACCTGTGAGGGCTTTAATCTATAGCAGTACTAAGAAGATTTCCATAGAGCAAGCAAGCAAGCAGTAAAAAGATTAATTCAAACCACTTTTGCACTTCTCCACCACGACTGTTCCTGTAGTTTAAAGTCCAGCCAAGAGGAGATAATTGGAAACCTTGTTAAAAGTTGTTTGAATGGAAAAACAGGGAGCGGCAGATACACAAGGAATTTTGAAATCAATCTAAATTTGTTATGGTAGCTAACTTCAGGTGTCTGTGCCTGAAAGTTTGGCCCCATAATTTGTACAACTTAAATACACAGGCCTTGCAAAGTTCGTTCTTCCTGCTTGTCAGTGAAAAGAACTTCATTTACCAGTAAAATAATTTTCGTTGTTGGTTTCATCATGTTAATGGCAAATAAGCAGTTTAACAAGGTATGGAGAGATTCATTTTCTTGCTAACTGTGTAATTTTCCCATTTTTACACTGACGTGGAGAAATATCAAAGTATTGATTTACAATTACAGTATGTAATTACTAGAAGTAGATGTGGATTAGGTGACTTTTGTAATATTATTATTTTATAGTGTTTCATCTCCCTTCATAAAAACATGTGTTTGCTGGGAGAGAATGGAGAAGGTTATAAAATTCCATCTTCTAGAAAACACAGAGGAAATACAACTCTCTGGAGAGACCACCAGCAGCTCTTTGATCATGGGTTTACCAGACACATGGTAACTCAGGTATATAATGTTTACTAAAAGATTATAAACTCAGGAAGACTGTGCTGTCTCGCTCTTCCCACTAAGGAATATTGAAATGATAATTCTTAATGCAATTGATCCAATCCCATGGTTTGAACAGCCTCTCCTGGTGCTTGGAGTTATTTACAGGTACTATCCAGTTGCAGAATCCTTCACGTACAGATCTCCCACCAACCAAACCCAGCATTCTTCCCCACAGTTTTCTCTCTCTGTTCTCCCCTCATCACAACATTGTTGAAGTTACTGGCTCCCCACCACAGGCAGGCTTTCTTCACTGTACTTTTTTCTACTGTAAACAATTGTGGAGAAGGCTACAAGCTGTTTCCCCTTGGGTTCTTTCTAGCTTTCACTTCCCTCCAGTCTCTGAGTGACTTGATCTTCTCTCCCAAACTGAAAAAGGCCATGAAGCCATTTTTGGAGCACGGTATGACCCTACCCAGCATTGGTCTGGTTGTACCCTGTGACCACGCAAGACTGGAGATGACATGCAGGGTGAATTCTCTGTGGTCAGTTGAAACAGGATTTCCCAAGGCAGAGGAGCTTGTTAACTAAACTTCTAGTGTAACAATCACATCACCATCACCTGTCTACCTTTGTACTTTTGCTTAACTTACACAAGAAGCAAATTATTGCCTTATAAATCAGAGAGAAAACAATATTATTCCTTATCTCTATCTCAAATTATAAGTACTTAATTTACTTTCATCTCAACCCTTCTCTTATAAAAATCAAGTTCTAATTAAAGCCCATTAACAAAGGTCAAATTACCTGAATATGACTTTAAGCTGTTCTATGAACTTTCTGCTATCAACTGTTACCTGTTATTGCCAAATAAAGACTCCAGTAATAAAACTGATACAAACTCGTTCGTTCTTGCTGAAATCACACTGATTTCTATCTCACTGGGCCAGAGACACTCTAAACTTTGTTAAATGCTGTCTTATTGACAATCCCATTTCAAAAAAATACCACCAACCCTATCTAGAAATACTTCTGTGCTGTCCAAGTATAATTGCAAACACAAACTGCTAATACAGTTTGTTCAAGTTCAACTAACCATGGTTTCCATATATTGTTTGGAGCAGGTTTTGCTTGGATCAAACCAGTTTTGATCAAACTTTTGATCAGTACTTTTTGGATTGAAGTAACTGATGAGATTTTTATTTCTTGTGAGATTTTTGTGAGATTTCACTATTTTTTTCTGTGATAAGCAAAAATACTGATTTCTCTTCAACAGTCACATTTTTAATGTATATCACCAGAAATACTGATTTGTTCATTTAAATAAAAATATATTGTAACTTGATATTCAAACTCTCCCAGTGCTGAGGCCCAGAACTGCTACTCTACTCATACTGGTACCCAAGCAGACTAAGACTGCCCAGCGATCCGAATGCCCAAGCATTTCAATGCCCAAGTATTTAAACACTAGACATTCAAAAAAGGTCAACAGCCACAGTGCTCACATAAACTTTCTCACTGTAAGACTTTTAAAACCTTATCTGTACCTTTCAACAAGACTATTTACATTTTAATGTTTAATAAGTTATTTATACAATTCAGTAATGTTTTTTCAAGAGGGCAGAATGACAACAGGAAGGTTGGCACTCCCTTCCATGGCTGAAGGTGTAGAAATGTTGTTGTAGACATCTAGTGACAGAAGTTAATGCTGCTACACATTGTCCTGCCTTTTAGCCTACTGTACATCTTTGGGAAAAAAAAAATAAAAAGAAAGAGAACTGTTTTGTGATTTGGGTCAGTTGGGATCTGAGTGTAGAGTGCTTATCACAACAGCAGGGTTCCTGAGCAGGGACCACTGGGCATCCAGTCTTCTCATTGTGGGGACCATGAAGTGGATCTCCTTTGTAAGATGTTAGATATCTACTGATGAGAGACATTATTGATGAAAATGACTTGCAACACAGCTTTTTCTTTCTGTTTTTTGTGTCCTGCAAGCTCAGAAATAGCTCATAACAAGTCAAAGGAAAACGTGTAACAAAATTAAATAAACCAAACATGAGGTGGGAGCTGGACTGCCTTGGGAATCTGACCACTCCTACACCTATGGAAATCCAGGGTGACTGCAGAGACACTAGAGGAGTTGTGATGGCTGAAGATTCAGATGCAAGCAATTTTTTTAAATTTTTTTTTTGCCTCTCAGTGCATGCTAGGAAAAGTCCAGCCCATTTCTACCTGCCAGTTAATGTTTTACCCAAAGAGGGCAAAGAGGGTACCTTTAATCCCTACAAGAGTTCTCTTATTAAGATATTAAGCTAATGGGACATCTAAATTGTGCCACTTAGTCAGTCGTGATTGCAAGAACACTTGAGGTGTCAGCAGATGCTTCAGATACTTCTGCTGCTTTCAACGTGAATTCAAGGCCATCAATAACCCAAGCTCGAATCATGTCCTCACAGGGCATGCTTACCCTCTTCTTCCCAACAGTCGAAGTTCTGCTGTGGAAGTCAATAAAACATAGGAACTAGCTGGAAAAGAGGGAAGTACTGAGGCATCAACCATATGGTAGGTGAGGAAAGTCAAGCTACAAGCCCAAAGGCAATACTAGATGCTTCCAAAGGGACAGTTCCTAGGAAATGATCCTCAGGCACTTAACCAGGCAACATTTGTGCCAGGAGGTAACTATATACATCCTATGAAAAGAAAATATGTCCAACTCAGCAGCTCCTGAGTGTAGTCGTACTTTCTCCTGACCTCCTCATGCCAGGCATGAACACCTAATTTAATTATTGCACGCCATATAGGTAAGAATTGTTTTCCTTGTTTTTCTAAAGAAGATAAGATCAAAATTGCAACTTGGCAGAGCTCACTGCTAAGTTCACTGTGTTGCCACATGGAAAATTAAACAGTAGAGCAACAACAAAAACAAACCCTTTCCAGTCAGCAAATAACTGGGTCTCACTATCAGGACCAGCAAGGAAGGAAGTGTGATTGTGACCCACCTTCTTAAACTAATTGGCAGATGGGCTTTTTGAAAGCCAGCTGGAGAGACAGAAGATGTAGGTGTACTTGTGGGCTCTTCTCCATCCTTCTCTGGACAGTCTGCTCAGTGCTCAGTACTTCCTACCTATTTGGCTAATAATGAAACAGATCTGTTCAAGAGACAGACTAAAATGGACCACTCATGATCTTGTCTCAACTTAATGATACCTGAAAATAATGTTTTTTCTACCTCAGACCCAAAGTAATACAAATCAATTTTACAAACCAATTGTATGATTATTCAATTCATAGAACAGAGATGTATTTCTATTCCTGATAAAATCTATACATTACATTCAGTAATATTCAGGAATGTAAAGATGGTAATATCCTCCTATAGAGAGAAAATTTGCTTGCTCTTCCTCAAGGCAAATGAACAGCAGCCAAAATGAATGGGGGTGTGATTTATTCCTTCCCACTGGCACCTTTTCACTTCCTTAACTCTACAAATCTAGTATTTTCTGGCCTCTATGAAGGATTATCGAGCTATTTTGCTGTGCTGCAATGCCCTTTTGAATCACAGGATGTTCTCAGGCTGTCATGATGCAGCTGTAATCTGCACTAGGGTACCAGTCAGGACCATCCTGAAGTCCTGAAATTAGTGGCAGCATCATGTCTGTCCTTGTCTGCGTAGCCAGATCTCTAATAGCCCAGTGAAACTCTGGAACTGGCTTTTCTCAGGTCTGGGACACTGAAGTTCAGATATAGGAAAGTCTTCTGAAAGAGCCATGTTCTCCTAATAGCAGCAGTTGGCCAGGGAGAAATTTGCAGTTGGATCCAGAGTGCCCTGAGCTATACAGCTTTTGATTTCTTTGAACTAGAATTCAGGGTTGTGTTTTTCTAAAAGAGCACTCCAGTGCTTGGTGCTTGTTTTGGGGCATGAAAGGCTGATTTGCAAAGGTGTCAAGGTAAGCCTACCTACCTACACACATTAGATAAGCATTGTGGGTGTTCATCTCCTATTGTGTAAGCATTTAGGCATATGAAGCTAAACTTTCCAAATGCTATATAATTTATATATATAAGCTTAGATTAAAAAATATGAAAAAAAAAAAAATTAGTGATTATGAGTACTTTGAGACTTCACTACCAAAACTGACTTGGTTTCAAGGGATTCAATTTTTAGGAGTGGTGAACACCACCTGGAAGGTTCTCATAGAGCATCTCAGTGTAGACCCCCATTCTTTTATTTTAACACACTAATTTTTTTGGAATCGTAAACAAAATATGCACGAGATTTCTTTCACCTCAACAGCTTCAATAAAAACAAATTAATAAACCTTGAAGCATCCATTTTAAAAGCAGAAATAAATCATTCATCTTTGTCTTTTGTGACGTTTTATCCAGCACAATGCTTTTCTGAAGAAAGTTTCTCTAGATGGCCACCATCAGCTGTAACTCCTAAGGGCAAGTTGGGACCCTGTAAGAGATTCTGCAGGGCCCTCTAAAACGTTTATGAGAAAATGGAAAGGCTTATTCCACCAGATGCGAGAGAGTTCACAAACAAAAGAGTTATTCATGGCTTTATCTCAGCTTGGAGTGAGGGTGTGAAAATATTGAGAAAGCTTTGTCACTAATTTCTAGTCAAAGCTTGCAAAATACAATTGCTTTGCAAGCCTTATTTTAGCTGGTGAATTTGTTTTAGTTTAAGTCACTGGTATATAACACGTGCTGTTGAGGGTGGTTGCTACATCAGCCTTTCAGGCAGACAGCTATAACTGAACAAGTCTTGGCTATATGAAAGGGTTCCCAGTTCCTTAAGGAACAATGCTTATATACAGACTTTTCTTGTGAAGCTGCCCCAGTTCTTCAAACAAGAACCAGCAAGTGAATGGTTTCGGTGTACCCAAAATCTATATAGCTGGCACTATGCTGGACACTTCCCTGAAGTGACTGGAGTGGCTTTGCAATACCTGTTAGGGGTCAATTACTCTCTTGTGGGCAGCCAGAAGAGCAGAACTTCTTAAAATTGCCAGCCACCCCCTTGAGATAATGAGAGGGCTTTAATTAAGCACTTCCACGATTGCCTTTTGAAGCCTGCAAGATGAGATAATGCAACAAGGTGCACCATTTTGTCTCTTGGACACTGGTATATGTGACTATTTAAGTAACTTCTTAAACTATTTAGTTTATTTAAATTTAGCAAGCTGTGCAAAAGCAAATAGCAAAATAAGTAAACAAACAAATAAATAAATCAACCAGTATACTGCGAAGCTTCCATGTGGACTTCTAGTGTAAAAAAAAAAAAGGTATTTAAAAAAAAAGAAGTATTTAAAAAAAAAAAAGGCTTTCTGTTGAGGAAGAATGTAAAGGGCATGTTTCTCACCAACTGGTAAATTCAAGGAGCATTGTTTATTTGAAATCAAGCCATTTTTCACTTATGAGTGAAAAGGGCTTTCAGAGATTTTCTCTCTTCCTGAGAACCCTGTTTGCTACTTTTGATGCTTTTAAAGCAGTATTTTCTTTTCTGTAAATGCTTTTCTCTTCCTTGTGGTAAACAGCATAAACTGACAGACTGCTTTACTGGCACTAAAATACATGAAGTCAACAGACTGCAAAAGAGGAAAACTGTCTTTCTCCCATTCCCCATCTGCTGCAGGCAGCTGAAGAGTTACTTATAGCGACCGTAAATTAGGAAAAAATTCACACTGCTGTAGGACTCGCCAACAGTCGACTCACTTGGAGAGCTTGGCTTTATTTGTAGACATTTCCAAACGTTATTTGTTCTTTCTTAGGGCCTGTTTCAAAATCTGTCAAGGCCAGAGACAAGACTTCCATTAATTTCAATGACTTCCCAGAGGATAGCCTGTCGCACCTCCAGCATTTTTAGCAGTATGTTCATGTAACCAAATTCCCAGCTGCAGAGAGACAACCGGACGATGGTACAGAATCCATTCATGTGAGCCAACGGCACCCACTGGAACTGCGCACTCTGTGTCACCGGGCCAGATACATTTAAGCACAGTCTCCTTCCTTTCAGAAGTGGGAGGTGTTTCTCATATCTAAAAGGACAAAATGGGAGGGCTGGCTGCCAGCTTCTGCAAAGTCTGGCAAGTCAGCACGACCCAAGAAGAAGCAAGGACTCTGAAGGAAATGTCATGAAAATATACAGTAGCCAGCTAACTGAATAGCAGCTGCCCTCAGCTCGGACTTTTGCAATAGCTTGAATATAGAACAGTTGAGCTGGGGGCTCCCAAACTGAAGCCTGTGAAGTTTTGTATGTAGCCCAAAAGGGACTCCTCCTTTGCAGACATCCTCGACAGACCCAGTTGATAACCATAGTTTATACAGTGTCTTCCAGAAAGAGGATGGGCATCTGGGCACTGACTGGGCCAGATCCATCAGCTAATTAGAAGATGGAATGCCCATTTCCAGAGCCGGGAAATCCAGCCTGAATGTTCACATCTCGGCTGCCCCATAAGCCCTCCCTATTAAACAATCAGAAATTGATGTGGGATCTGCTCCAAGGGTTTCATAGCTGAGGCAAGTCTTGATTTTCAAGAGCAGTGGGAAAGGAGACATCCAGCCTAGTGTCTGTCTCTCCATCACAGTTCATATTCTTCTCCTTTCCTCTCCTCCCACACAATTCTCCTACCCGTTAAACACTTTCCTATGAACTTTGTCTTGAAAACCCTGATCGTAGTCCTGCTTTATCCACCTGAGCAAGGTGACTATGAACTGGAGTTCCACAGAGTTCTTGGGGTTGAAGTACACTTTTAAATGCTTACTGGATGCAGAACGCATGCTTTACTCTGCAAGAAAGCTTTAGGGTTAGATCTGGACCGGTGTAGTGTGCGGCACGTGTGTTACCTTCAGCCCAAGCGTGCAATGCAAGTGGCATTTTTGCGGTGCACGAATTCAGTCAAACATCCCTGCTTCCTGCGTCTCTCTGATGCAGTAGCTGCCTCACTGATCCATGTCTAAATAGAAGTGCGTGTTCTTTCAGTGACAGGTTATGGTGGTACAAATGAAGGATAATGGCATCAAATTCAAATGAAGTTCATGCCAAGGGCAGGTGGATGGCAGTAGCTAAAATCCTTATTTGTACTGTATTTCTGCTAATCCAGTGGCCATGCAAACCTCAGGGGTACCTTTTGTAGGGAAGTTCAGAAGCTATTAGGGGTTTCACCTCTTAAACGTGGCTGGGCTGGCTTTCCAAAGCCCATCAGCAGCCTTTGGATTGTGCACATAGGGCTCTCAAGTAGCTGCGATGATTAAGGCAATATTTTCATCTTCTCTAAACCACTGTTTTACCTTCTGTCCTTCTACCTCCTGGCCTTCCCTTCTGCCTCCTAGCTGGTACAAATACTGTAGCTTCATATAGGTAAGGAGCTTAGCTTTTAAGGAGTGATGGGAGCATATTCCTTGCGGCGTGGAGGTCTAAACAGACACAACACTTCAAAATGAAGCTTATTTTGGACAGCAGAGATTAACCTGTGTATGTGTAAACAGGTGGGCAGGAAGAATATGATTCAATAATTGTAGACATTGAATTAACATTCAAAAGAAGCACCTTGAATAATAATAATTAAAATTAAAGCAATCCAAAGCAATTAAACATATCTAGAGGAGCACTGTGTGTTTCCCCATCTCATAACTCCTTGTGTTTCTCATTTTCCTCATTCTCCCCTCATTCTTACTATTGTATCGCTTTGTTGTTGTAAAGACCTCCAGCTTTAATGTTGACACAATGATGCCTTTGATGTAGGAGCTTTATCTCACTTTCCCATGTGTCCAACAGCAGCATATATCAACTTTATCTTCTCTGCTGATGAGAGAAGCAATAGTCTAATGTCTTCTCTCCATGTGACCTCACATGGAATGAGACATTTATACAACAGCCCTCACAATGGCCATTGCAGTGGCTTCAACACTCATCGCTTGTATCCTCAGACACAATCGCTGTTATATATTAGAAGCAACCTGTTCCACGTTCTAGTGCTGCTGTTGTTACAAGCTGCCAAAAGGAAGGAGAAATGCTGATGACACGACAAGGATGACGTCTCAAGCTTTTGAAGAAGGCAGCAGAAAGAGGGGCGATATGATAAGCAACAGGAGTGCCACACAGGGCACGGAGCTGAGAATGTGGCTTGGGACCGCAGTTCTCCTTTCTCTTGCTGTGTGTTTGGCTGTGGAGGAAGCAACCACTGGTGAAGGAATCCCTTGCTCTAAGTACCAGCTAGCTTTCAACCGTTCCTGCTATGAGCTTGTTAGGCTCCAGCGTACCTTCACCAGCGCCCAGAGCTGGTGTGAGAGAGGAGGAGGGCACCTTGTCTTTATTGAAAATGAGGAAACTCAGGAGTTCTTGCAAAAACATATTGCTGAGGATCAGGAATGGTGGATAGGACTGATTTCAAACTCCTTGCTGAATGAAACTTCTGACGGTAAGTGGTTTGGAAATCATGTCATCTCCAAAACCATCTCAGCCCATGATGCTTGCTTAACATGGTAACAACTGCAATTAGTCCCTCTGTAGAGCCACTGTCTTTGGTTGCTGTAACTTCAGATTTGTACAAAGATGTTTTAATTGCCTGCTTCATTTCCAGTTACATGTTGTCACCCTTTCCATCAGATCTTGTGGTTGTGTGAGCACATGGTGAATTAGATCAGCTTGCTGACCCAGTGAAAAAAAATGCGCTGGGATAGGTCTCTAGTGGAAGAGCAAGCTGAGCCAATTCCTCATGCTAGGAAGCGCTGCAAGATCTGATGCAAGGGAAATGGTGGAATCTTGAGGCTGGGAGCAGAGGGGGAAGGGGCGGTGTCTCTTTTAATGATTATATCAGGTCAAGTATAAAATGTAATTGAAGATTCCTGCGCCGACTAAGCCACCTCTGCTTCAGTAGGAGCAGGGCTACAGTCCTGCTCTGTAGGCTCTGAGTCTGTGATTGTATTACTGTGGAAAATAAGCATTCGGAACACAATTACTTTGTTCACAGGGTCAATGATTTGGCTGGATACTTCAAATATAAGCTACAGTAACTGGTACGAGGATCAGCCATCTCTCTTCTCATCTGCATGCGGGTACATCCTGAAGAATGCCAAGTATCAGTGGGGTGTGACTGAAAATTGCAGCCAGGAATTTGACTTCATTTGTGAGTTTGGTAAGATACACAGCAACTGGAAGTGAAAAGTGAGTGTGTTGTGTTCACAACGGTGCATAAATTGCCTTGTTACTTTCTAAGTGGCTGAGCAATAACTTCATCAAGCTTCATAAAAGTGAACGAGCGAAAAGCCATTTAACCCCAGCAGGTGCTCTTTTTCCAGTGTGCTGATTGATGTAAGATCTGATCCAAAGAAAGGAAGAACCCTGAAATCACTGAGAGATGCAGGTGTT
Source organism: Baryphthengus martii (assembly GCA_013396935.1). NCBI lineage: Eukaryota > Metazoa > Chordata > Aves > Coraciiformes > Momotidae > Baryphthengus > Baryphthengus martii. The sequence goes on from VWZK01009202.1 coordinate 101,155, forward strand.
CAGCAATAGCCATTAAGATCCAAGTTCCCAATACAGGGCTAGTAAAACAGAAATGGATCTGAGAGTGAATGTCAGTGTGTAGCAATCCGTGGCTGCAGTGGACATCAGCTAGGCAGTTTAAAGCCAGTCTGAGTAGTGCGTAACAGCGTGGTTGCAAGAATCAGCTCCCACAACACCTTAGTACCTGAGCTAGGTGGGACCTGTATAATGGCCCTGTAAAAATACTCTTAATCATAAATACATGCCAAAATCATTTCCATTTGTAACTGAAGCAAAAATACAGCCAGGCTTCCAGAGACACCACTCCTAGCAGCCTGAAATAAGCAAAAGCGAGAGCAAGTTTTTCTTGTTTCTTCTCAGACCCTTCCATCAGGTGAAGTTCGAGGGCTTCCCCAGGATAAGGAAGCAGACAGGAACCTGTACATCCTGGTGGCATTTCAGCACTCAGATAGAAAATCTGCAGACTTTGTGTCCTTTAAATTGTGACTTGGAACAGGCAGTCCTGGAAAGGAATGCCGGCAATATCGTCCCATTCAACATATAGATGGGAGGGGAATTTGTGTTCCTCACACTTTGCACATAAGCCAAGCATTTTAAACTGTAACTAGAAGTAAGGTCATAAGTTCTGGAAGGACAGTCTGGCTGAAGGCTCATTAAAAAGTCTTCAAATCCAGTACAGGTTTCCACAAGCCCTAGAATTGCTACTGCCCTGGTCCAGTACTGCACTACTTCTGACATAATTAACAAGTCCTTCCACAATCAACAAAACTAATAAAGTTTTGTTTCCTGTCCTGATTTTCTGTTCCACATCCCCTCCCTACCCTCCTCAGCACTCTCAGCTCATTCCCATATTCCCAGCAGGTCCCACCTCTGCAAATACTTTTCCCTCCCTCAGCTACCTCTCCTGGAGTTGTGCAGCTGCTCCAGAGCTCCAGCTGGATGTGCTGGGCAGTTGAATCCCACATTGGGGAACAGAAAACCATCAGGTTATAATCCCTACTCCTAATAAAGACACTGACGCAGCTCTTCTCTTCTATCCAGCTATGGATTTTCATGAAATTCTAGGGTGTTTTGAGGTTTATATCTATACATCAAATTTGGCTGGAGACAACTAACATGAAAAATGATTGGAGGAGAGGAGATTGGCAGGCAGCACAATCCCTAAAGCTTATTTTCCTTGCAAAAACAGACTAAAATTATTTTTCCATTACAACCCTGGTAGACAACTGTCTGTTTGTAAGGAAACTATCGTTTGTTATCATCGGATTTGACTTCAAGCCCATTCAATTCAAAGAGTGTTTGCAGTATTGAGCAACAATGTCCTACGCTACATCCATCATTCCATTACCCGGGAAACCAAGAACAGATTGAGGGAATTATAGTCTTGTTTTCAGTACCCACAGCCCGTGTCACACACACATATTTCAATAAAAGTAGACTCCTCTTCTACCAGCTTTGCATGCAAAGGTTTTTATTGAATATCTCAAAGAAACAGGGACAATATTTTCATTAGTTGCTCTGGGTGTTGAATATTTGGAAATTCCTGCAACCTGACAGTGCTTCAGTCGTCTCTGTAAAATGGGCAGAGCGCTGCGCAACACCTCCACGCACAGCTACTGCCAGGCTTGGGTCACATCCACATTGAGTTTGTAAATTCAAATGAAATGTATAGGTCATTCCAAGTTGTTTGGATGCAATATCTCTGATTCCTGATAACTTGTCTACTTGATCATCTGAGCTACGTATGTGTGTATAAACCACTAGCCAGACAGTCTTCTGTCTTCATCCTTCCTTTGTGTTTTTCAACGCAAGAAAAAACTTTTGTTATTATTGTTTCTTATTGTTTCTATCCTACTATTTGGTGCTCCATAGGTTAGCAATTTGTTGTATAATACATATGATATACATATCAAACCAGGGCTTGTACAGAGGAACACAAACCAGGTTATGTACATTTTTCTATGTAAAGTCGCTGAGACTGCAAATACTCCAGTGGCTCCCTATACGAAGTAAAGAACCAAAAATGCACGAGATGATAGTCCGTCGTAGAATTTAACAGCAAATTATTTGTCAAGCTTATTTAGAGAGCTCTAATCTGTAAACTGATCATGTTGCTATAGTTACAGCCAGGCTTAGATTTAGCCTTTAAATAACAATAGCACACAATCACTGCAGTGTGCACACACTGGCCTCTTAACCAAGGCACTTAAGGGGAATGGTCAAAACAGCAACTGGAGGACAATGTATTTAAACCTGAGACAGCTGAAACAAAAACATTCTTTTGCAACACTCCCAGATGAGAGCAGTCGTTTGCATCCTCCTCGTCAGGGTATTAAGTATCCTGATTACTACAGGATACTAAGAATTCTGAAGGATAATTAACTGTCCCAGATTAATCAAAGAATGAGGTGTGCGCATTTCGAGATATGACCTTACTCATCTGAGCAGTCCTGCTGAATGAAGTCAGTCGAATATCACAGAGGAACAAAGGTGTCTCTGTAGCAGAAATGGGATCAGGTCCCATACTTAATATGCAAACTATTCTCCTGAGCAATTACCTGAATATCATGCAAATCACACATCGCCATAAGGCTTTTTCGTAAGTAAGGAGTAATTTTAAACCTTCCAGTACTTCAGGTCAAACAAATGCTGAGTGTTTTCCACAAAAATATGTTGGTTTTTTTTTAATTAAAACATTTTGGTTTATCTAAAATGTTCTCAAAGTTTTGTTTAAGGCAGTAAAAAGCATAAATCTATTACTCTGGATTTAAAAAAAAAGGAGAAATATTTTATTGGGTTTTTTTTTCATTTTTCTAATTGTTTAGCTTTAAAGAGAGAAAAGGGTAGAAAGAGAAATAAATGAAATAAAAAGGGATATGCAGCAGAATTGTAGCAGGATTTTTCAGAAATTAAAAAAGTTAAATCTGATTTTTTTCTCTCCTATTAGAATCTGGCCAGAGCATTGCTTGTGATAATTACAGTGCCACTGTACAATGTGGATCAGGAGAAGTTATTCAGATTGGAGAGAGCTTCTATGGACGGAAGACTCCTCACTACTGTGTATCAGAGATTCCTCTCCAGTACGATAGAGATGAAGACTGTAGCTGGATCAGTGTCACAGATGAAGTAGCAGGTAGTATCTTACGGCATTGCCTGTCAGAAGCGGAATATGTGCCAAAATTCCTGGTCCCTAAAATAGTTTAGCTTGTATTTCAGTTGAGCTAGTGAATGGGAAAGTGGATTATTCCTAAAATGAAGGGAATCACAGAGAACTTCTGACTTGGAGAAGGTTCCCACAGGAGGCTGGATGGAAAGGACAGATCTTATGAGCAGCAAAGATTCAGAGAAGAAGGGGAGGAAATGGAGAACAAAGGCATATGTGGGCACACCGATTCCCTGATGAACTCGATGGGAGACCTCAGGTTTGACAGAGGTGGAAGAGAACACATCCATACAAACCTAACTGCAAACCAGGGGGGGTGAAAAGGCTGGCACTGGCGAGGACATGAGGGCAGGAGGGATCTGCTGCTGCCTGTCATGTCGAGTACACAGCCTGCCGGAGCTACAGGCTCCGCTGCTTGCCAGGCTAAACAGGCGCTATGGCGTGTCCCTAGGGTGAGTCTTTGGGCTTCCAGCCAAAGCCCACTTAACTTCCTTTATTTTACCCTCTCTAACTCAGCTTTATTCCAACAAGGTAGAATGGTGCTAAGAAATACCAGGCAATAGGCAACACACTAAATTTAGCATGATATGAGAGTCTGGCTAGAAATCTGTGACTTGGTATCACTCCTCCTCCCCTTTTTGTTTCTGTCATCATCTCTCATCTGAGCTGTTACAACAACCAAAGATAAAACCCACTAGTTCATATAAAATGGTCCTTCTTTCCAGGCCAGTGTCATGGTCTCCAGGCCTGCCAGGTGGCAGCAGATGGCACTTTCTTTGGAGATCCTTGTCCAGCTTCAGGAAGTTATTTGTCTATTCAATACCACTGCAAGGAAGGTAAGTGGGAGAGAGGGGGCTGTCAACACCAAAAGCCTGTTCTGCTCTTTTCTGTGACACTGTAACCATTGATATTTATCTTAAAAATCACTGCTCCAGCTGCAGGGAAGAACCTACAAGAGCAGTGGTTGCTAAAAATAGGCACAAAAATGTAGCTTCCTTCTCCTAACTGAGGGATTTTATTAGGATACAAAGCCAGGAAATTCAGACACTTAAAACACACTTCAAAATTATGTTCCAACAAGAATCTTGACCGGTAGGCACGGAACAGAATGAGCTCCCTGACACACCACTAATGCATTCAAATTAGCAGCGGTATCAACTCTGGTTTGGAGAAGGCCTGCTCTCAGTGTAGGAAAATCAATTGAATTATGTAAGAAATGCAGGCAAAGAATGGCACTGAATTCTGTTATTATGTTTTACAGGTCTGCAGCTGGTTGTAGCAGATAGATGCTTTGTCTTGGAAAATATCACGGTCAGTTTGAACTGGCTGCTCTCTCCATACTCTGGCAACCTTTCCTGTATCATTAGCACTGGAGATGGTCACACTATTGATCCTTACTACCCTCTAACGTAAGAGATAAGTATTTAATGTCATCAGACAACCAGTAAATTCCGCTGCCTGTGTTTTATTGAATGCTCCGAGTCTCTGAAATGAGATGTTAAAAATTAAGTAGATTAATAATAGACCATACACACAAGACATTTGGATTCTGCAGAAACTTGTTTTGAAATTAATACAAATTTTTATGTCAAGCTGCCAACCACAACCTTTCTTCTGCTTATTATCCTGTTTCTTACTAAGAGAATTTATTACATATCCTGATACAAAGCATACTAGAAACAGTAGACATTCTTTCAGAGCCACAGATTTTAGAAACTTTACATCTACACAGGCCTGTAGCTGTAAAGAACTTTTTTTAAAAATACCTTTCCTAGTGACCTTTTCATTAAAATATATTTGCTAGCTGTAAGCAGAGGCTTGCTGCTTTTATAGGAAGGCCTTTACTTCACCTACTGAATGGCTGATAGTCACGCTCATCTGTTTGCTGTGTCCAGATATCCACTCTTACAGGAACTGTCTTTACTAGTCTGACCTTGTCATTGGCATGTTTTTGAAGTCCAGTTAGAATGAACCCCTCTCTTTTTTTCTCATTAAAACAGCTAATGAAAAATATGCATAATCAGGGATGACATGTCCTGATCTTTGTTTGCATTTGCTCGGTGGTACTATGATAAGAATATGAAGAGTTCAGAGAGAATAGTGCTAGGAATATTACTTATTTGCCTTCCATGCTGTGTGCCTCAAGAAGGTTATCCTTAGGTTCTTTTCACCATCCTTCTGTGCTTGTTGGTAATAACAGCAACCACCACAGACTCCTTCCTATCTGTTCATCTTCTATTGCTCTCATGCCCAGAGCAATATCCAGAGCAGATCCAGGAGCAAGGAGACATTTTTGCCAGCATGGGCAAATATAGAAGCAGTTGCAGATAAAAAAATTTAAAAAGCAAGGGAATGATCTGACAAAATGCTGAGCAGCCTCAGCTTCCACTGACATATCTAAGAGACCGTAAAACAGGAATAAAATAAAGAATAAAGAAGTAAGGGCACCATTCCGTGGTCTAATGTGCGTAGTCACAGAGCCAACAAGCCACAGCCCAGATCTCATGCCCCATGTTATTGAACCGTTGATGTGATCTAACAACTTTACAGCAAATTGTATCCAGCCTTAGAGACGTGCTGGAGAACGGCCACCCTGATATACACCGTAATGACACCGTAGCTGGAACAAGGGAACAATCTTCAACCTTAAATATTCTATGTAAATAAACAAGGGATCACAGTGAGTACAGGAGAGTCCTGGAGCTGTGACCACTGTTCTCATGTCAGGCTAAGGACTTCGCAGGACAGCCTTCCACAACAAGCAGCTGTTCTTTTTTTTTGATTCTAGACCGGTCAGCGCGGTCACATACAGCTATTCATCTCCTGGAGAGTTTACTGTTTTTGTGGAGTGCACCACCAGCGAATGGCACGTGATGGCACAGAAGCAGGTGACTGTTCAAGAGAAGATGGGCCAGCTGAGCATTACTGGGTGCTACAGCCGCTATGGATCGGGGAACGGCTCTCGTTGCCTTACGCTGTACGGGGAGCCGTTGTGGATTCAAGTTGAACTCGATGGAGGTGAGGGTAATTACTCTGCATGATTTCAATGGCAGGCTAAATATTAAGCCACCTACGGGATAGAAGCAGGATTTCCAATAAGCAAAACAATACTTCTTTTTAGTGAATGCTTTCCCTCTAATTGTTGCATTCCTGCAACTGACTGCTCTCAGCTCCATTGGAGGGGCTCTTTCTCAGAGCTGTTGCACCACTTCGAACATAAGTATAAACCTTTTTTTCCCTCTATACAAAGCTGACAGATCACGAGCATAACTTCAGTCACATGAGTCCACATGAAGCCAGTAAGAATATTTCCGTACTTGAAGTTAGGAATCCACAGAAATGCTTCTCTGAGCGTAAGAGGATTCCACACTGAGCTGGTCGCGTTTGCTAATGTACATTTTGTTCTCACTTCAAGCTCCTGGAATTCACATATATGCTTAAAAAATAAAATTCAGTAGTCCGTGTTTGAATTCTCTTGACTGCCCTAACACTCCCAGCAGAAAACACACAATAGGTTTCCACAGGGAGTCCAAAGGGGCACAAAAGCACTTAAGTGACTTTATTAAAAATTCCTGCATTGCTGCATTGTTCTTACGACTCCTTTATAAATACCTGGATGCTGCACAAAGCAGCTAGAAACTGGTGGCTTATTACACAAGCTGTGAGGAACTTTGAACTGTCTTTTTGCAGGCAATGGAGTGACCTACATTATATTAGCAGATAACATGACACTCACTGAATCCAGTGCGAAGGAAGGAATTGTCCCTCACAATCTGACACTCGACAGTGCCTCTCAAGAGCTGCTAGGCCCAGGAATACATCAGCTGGAAATCCAGGCATCCAGCAACACAACCTCATCGAAGATCTCTGCGAGTATTGCTGTTCACTTAATTGAGCCAGTATCTGGTCTTCAGGCTGCATTAGCTTCTCACACTCTGCAGCTGGGGGAGAATTTGGAGATGAATCTCTCTGTGTCTCACGGTGCCCCAGAGAAGCTGAAGTTTGAGATGATTGGATCTAATGAAACTCACTTTCACAAAGAAGACGGCCCTTGCGGGGAGCCTCGAACGTACAGCATTCCCATGCCCTCTGAAGGTACCCTATGCTGACAGCTTTTCTATTTCCAAGACACTCACAGCTGAGTAGAGTTCACATAAACAGCCACAGCATCCTGGGGTAGGGGACAATAATGGCTGAATTTGGTAGCTTTTCTAACTGCTCAAACTTGGTCTGCAGAACAGTATGAACAGCACGGTCTTAGTGGCTTGTGAGTGAGTTGAAAGCACTGAACAGCCAAATGAGTCCCCACATGGAGACTGAAAGCAAGGCTCCACCTGAGTTTTGCAGTAAAAAAAGACAGTGAACCAGGGTTTATTTTTTCGTGACACAATCTGATTCAAGTACAAATGATGACATCTTACTGAATCACAAAGTGTTCTCCTCTTTGTTAATATGTATAACTTTTCAAGTTTACATTTCTCTGCATTTTACACTGCAGTAATTAATTATCTGAGCAGTTCTCAGCAGCCTCTACTGACAAAAGCTTTACTATGCATCAGTCTCCAACACATAGGTTTTGTTGGATTTACTTATGAATAAGCTTTTTAGTACTTTTTTTCCCCCATTACTAAGAAATCAAAGCCTTTAAAATGTGGGATTAGGGAGAATGTCCTTCAGAGCTAATTCACTCAAAGAAGAAAAAGAAGTTTCCTCCTCTAACAAACTATTCAAATCCCACACCAAAGCTGGAACACTAGAAGCTAATAATGATTTAATTTTGTTTTAAAATTATTCAATATTAAAAGTTTTATTTGGTGTCCCTATACCCATTTGAACATACCTTCCCTTCAGGCAAAAATTTTCAAACAAGACAGTTGTTCTCTCAAGGTGCCTAAACTCATCTGAACTCCAGTATTTGCACACCTCTAATTTTCTGTGTGGTAATATCATAGCCAGCTGACAAAAAATAGCATTGCAAGTGCCAGGACAAAGGCAGATGGGTTATTAAAAAGCTGAGATAACGGGGAAGAACATTCCTTGAACACCCTTTTAGTAGTGGGAACTCACAAAAAAAACCAACAAACCCAAGCTCTTAACAGAAAAGAGGATTTTCTTTACAAATTGGATTTTCTAACCCAAGCATGCTGGACTGGTCCCACTGCTATTCTTAACTGGCCCTTTCTCTTCTCTAGGTACTTTCCTAGTAAAAGTGGTGGCCATGAATGCCTTCTCAAACACGAGTCTGGAGCTTGGGTTCGTCACTGTGTTGGCAAACGGTTCTCATGCAAAAGGTAAATGCCTTTGTCTAACAGTGTTGGATTCGACCACGTAGGTGTCTTACTGCACTCAGGGCATTCCATGGAGTGTTTATGGTTTGCCTCTAGTAATTGCTTTCCTTCCAGCAACAGTGCTGAACATTTTTTGGAGGCTTCTTCCTCATGAAGGCAGATTCCCTGGCTTTGAAGTAGTTATAAATTAGCATCACTCTGTGTATGTTACACGTTGCATATTTGCTACTTGTCCTAGAAACAATTAGTGAAGTTCAAGGCTTGGGACATAGCTCTGAAAACAGGAGATATTTGCATCATAGCAGTCTCACAAACTGCTGTCAGTAACTGCTTCTGGATGGCTCATCCTTACCTATACAAAAGCAGATTATACCAAGAACAAAGTTACTTTAGTACTAATCCTATCGAGACTTTTTCAGTGCTTTCCCTCATTTTTTTTTTGGACATCGATGAAGCCCCAGCACCTTCTGTGAATTTATTTTGATTTACACCATTATCTTTGAAGAATCAGGATCATCTTCCTTACAGTATGTGACTAATTGTTGTTACAATTTTACCTGTTGTAACTAGACTGTTTATCACAGTTCTAGAGTCTGATACTTACAGCCCTGTCTTTCAGACTCTTGCTAGTCAGAGCCTGTGTATTTAAGTTATATTCACTGAGGATGTCTGAAAGCTTTACAGGTAGTACTAAAATATTCTGTACCTTTTTCTATTAAACAGCTTCTGCTATGGAAGAAGGCAGCTCCAAAACAAATACCCAAAAGACAAATGTAAGTATTATTTAAGGATCTTCCTTTAAAATTGAAATGCTTAGAAATTTTCCTTACCGGTAAAAGTGCTGCACAGGATGTTGAAAAGGAGTATTTGTAGAATACTTTTTTATAGACTAGATTTTCTGTGCCTTACATGGCTTAACACGAGATCTACACCAAAAGCCTCTGAGACAAATGTGTTTACAGGCATTTGATCTATAATTCGTAAGAGCCTGCAAGTAGCAATTACAAGATTAGAAAAGATGAACTTTTCACAATGGTTCAGTTTTAGAAGTTGAGATGAGCTTAGATGAACTTTTAAATTATCAGCTTGACTAGTGGAAACCTCTCTTTGAGGGGCTTTGCTTCAAGCAGAGTTTAATATATTCTTATATTATTTCCAAGTGTTTCCTGCTTCATTGGAATGGTTAAGTTAATTTGCAAAGAAGAAATTTAAGGCAAACTGAGAAACTAATGATACACCAATTGCCAGCAGCTGCACAAATTTAAATAATAAAATTGCCAGGTATAATACTTTATTATCATCTTAGAGTCTAGTTTTTAACTATAATACTAACAGGCAGATGTCTTCTGTAGGAGATGTGCTGCTTCACAAGAAGGCATCTTGCTTTACAGATTGCCTGTAAGAATATCTTGCATGAGAGGAATATAAATCTAACTCAAAACTAAGTTTATCACCATTGTTCGCACAGAAAGATGAATTCAGCTGCCTTCTTTTCCTCATTTATCTATGGCTGTATTATATCCAATTCAGATAAAAAAAAGGAATGCACTCGAAGATGTACTAGAAGGCAAATGATTGTCCAAGGGTTAAAAGTCTTGGTTGAGAAGTGGAAAATTAATGAGAATGACTTTCCTAAGTACCTGCATTAGTTTTGAAAACGGGAACTGGTCTCCTAAGCCACTTCAATGTTTGGAAGTATTTTGCCACACAATTTCTCTGGGCCATCTGCTTCTATTCTCATATAGCTTCTACTTCTGTACTACCACTGATCAGGGAAAGATCATCTAAACTACAGAACTGCATACTGTGATCTGGAGTCTAAACTTTCAGACCTTTTTTGTTATAAAGAAGCAACATATGCCTGTGTCTATACATGCTCCTGTCCTAACTGAAACATTTACTTCTTATTTAGGATCACAAGAGAAAAACCAAAATATATATTAAACCAAGTCGCCACGTGGATCCTTTCACAACTGTTACACTTGGCTGGCCAGACAACAACAATAATTCCAGTTTTCTCTGGTCCTGTGGTATGTGCATTTCCTCAACTTTTCTACCAGCTTCTGTTTGATGAGTAACAAATTCATTGTCCTGTCAGATCAAGAGGTGAAAATCTGATTTATTTGCTGGCTTTAAAGTTTGCCACTCGCTGTACGTGAAGAATGTCATTCTACCTTAACCTGAACATTTTTTTTCACTGAAAACTGTTTTAACTGTGTTTTAACACTGAACTAATTATGGTATGTAACATGGCATAGTACTCAGTTTTGTCTTTTCCCAAAGGTGGCTACTCCTAGGTGTCAATTTTTCAACATCTGCCTGTCCTAAGCCCTCAGCCTCACAGCCAAGAACTAGTCCCAGTGCCTTACACAGCTAAGCATGTGCAAGGTACATGTGCCTCAATAAACTGCAATAATTAGCATCAAATGTTTGTGGCTGAAAATTGGATTGAGATTCAGGACATCTGGGTTCTGTCCCCATGTTTATCCCTGACTTCATACATGACTTTGAAGAAGTCGGTTTGCATTCTGAACTCCGATTACCCACCCTTTAAATTGGGTTCAGGAAACTTGTTTGCTATATAAAACTCTTTGAAGCCTATGACAGTAAAGTCCTTTATGGGAGCCAAGGGATGTTATGACTATTCTAATTATAAAGGAAATGTTTGTGCAGGAGCCTGCTGGCCTGAGTGGAACGAATGTGTGCAGCAACAGATAATCCTGACCAACCAAACCGAGGTGCAAATCCCACCTTCCTGCCTTCCTCCTCCAAAGTCTGCAGTGACTGTCAGGGTTACAGTCCGAAACCACGGCAATGAAGAGAGGCAGGATGAGCAATGTCTCTATGTGACTGCAAAACAAGAACTGCAACTGGAAATCAGGTCTGGTTTTAAACCCTGCCATTCACTGATTAATATTCTTACTACGCAAACAAGGCCACAGTGATAAATAATAAAGTGATAACATACTTGTTGTAAATCTATTTGTACTGTACCATTATAGGAATCACAGAGAAAATATGTCTTGCTGCATTTTCCAGTCCACATTTTTGGACACAAACCTTTTATGAATGGAATAATATTCTTCCCAAAACCATTTAGGGTTTTTGACCCCACTACATCCTTTCAATACAGGAGATTTCCATAAGCAAACCTCTTTGAAACAATCGAAATAAATATTGTAAGATGTATCTGAAATTTCTACTAGACACCTAGATACACTTCACTGCCTTAAAAAAATTTGTTCTTCAAGAGCCTAAGCACCTCATTAAGGAGCAGTGGCATTTCAATAATCTGTAAATATAATCATTTCAGGAGCATTAATAGAGGCAGGTGTCATTCGAGAGCCTGAATCAGTTTTGCAGCATGAATCGTTTGCAGGTACTGGGCCTCAGTCATGTTGAAAACAGATGAAAGTTCCCAAATCTCTTGCTTTAAGATTAAGTATTTTGCTATTGGTGAGTCAGATGTCACTTGTCTCACATTGCAGGGCTTCTGCAGATTTTCATCAAATGAGAGCAAAGCAATAAACGTCAAGGACTGTGACATCTCATACCATTACTACCTGTAACTCCTGGCTTACTTCCTTACAGGTGTGAGGCCAACTGCAAGCCGGTGAATGCTAGTGGGGAAGTCCTTTTGAGTGTCTCTGGACAGAAGGACTCCCAGGCCGTACGTTATAACTGGTATTTAGAGAACAGTTCCCAAACCAAGGTGAGAGCATCAGGTTCATCAGAAATACTGCTCACACACAAAAATAAGTGCCCATCCTGAGGGAAAGCCACGTGGCCTCAGTGAGATACTTTGTCAAATGGACGCTTTGGAAATACTAGTGACGATTGAGACAAGAGGGTGCCTGGGTTGGGAGGGGTTATAATGAAGGGCACTAAACTGCCACCCTGCTCCTGACAAATGACAGAAATCACAGCAAAGACTCATGTTTTCTTGTCTGTCTGATTTTCCAGCCTATGAGCCTCCCTCTAGCCTGTGGCCTGACTGGTTTCCAGCAGAGCTCTTTGAATTTGCTTCAAAGCAACACATCCCTGTTGAAAATGAACAGCTCCTTCTTGCAGACACAGGGAGAAGCTTTTCAGATTAAAGTAACAGGTAGGGACAAGCAGGGGTTTTCAGACTCCTTTGAGATAGTCTCTGCCGTCATGACATCACACTGATATTACACACACATAGTGTTGCTGACAAATATGAAGTTAAATTAGTTCACAAGTTGAGAGTTGTTACTTTCTATGTGGGTTCTTTAAAATAATTAAGAGCTAAGTTTGTTCTGGGCTGTGCACAGGAGCACAAATTCAGTTATCTTAGTCCAAGCTGTTAATAATTTTGTTAAGGCCCATCTGGAAACGAAGTTATGCCAAATGCTTGATCAAATAATACAGCTTTGCTTTATAATGCAAACAGCACCATGTCTTTAATAGCTCTTTGCCTTTTATGGCTTATTCAGTAGCGGGATTTCAGTTCTAATTAGGCCCACCCCAATGTTTCTGATGCCTGAACAAACACACCATTGCTAGAGTAGGCAAGATGAATGTCTGCAGATCAGCGCTGCCAGGGCACGATTCCTGCTGACGTTCTGCTCCCTCCACTCCCAGCAATGACTCAGCGAGGCTACGGGGAGGGGACGTACCTCGTCAGCACCGTGCCTTCACCTGAGATCCCCAGTTGCGCCGTGTCTCCCAAGCAGGGATCAGTGCTCACCACGTTCAGAGTCTCCTGCAGCGCTCTCTGCTCGGCAGACTCATGCCAATCCAGTCACAACAGGCAGCTCACCTACTGCTTCTATCTGAAGCCAAGTAAGTCTTGAGGTGAACTGTTTGGCTAAGGGGGCTTCTTGGTGGTTCTCACAAGCACCGTTGCTGTTGCTAACAAGAGCAAAGGCACAACCTGCTTCTGCTCCCCAGAGAGACCAGTAAGGAGTCAGCCAGCCCCACACAGAGCAAGCCCAGAGTGCCCTGCTCTGAGGGGACAAGAGGTGTCCATGGTGTCTGGGAGATGACCTCCTCTTTCCATTTCAGATTCTCTCCTGCACTGTGGCCCAGATCCTGAACTTTTCCCACTTTATCTTCCACTTGGAGAAGAGGAAAACAACTTCATCTTACATATGACAATTACTGTTAGCAACAACTTTGGTGATACAGTTGTAACTGATGCTTCAGTGAAGGTACACTGTAGAATTACTTTATCAAGATCTCTCAAGTTGATATCTAACCCACAATTCCATTTTGGAGCCTCTTCCTATTTTATACATATCACTTCCTTTTGAATGTGCCACAATCACAATTTTCCTATCTATTCTCTGTCAACTCAAGGTAATGAAAATAATCTTCCACAATCCTTTTTCTAGGATAGAAGTTTAAAAGATTATCCATTTAGAGACTGGGCAGCACAAGCTGTGCTGCCTCCAGACTCTCTAAACTCCAACTAAACTAAATGTGAGTCTGGAGTTACTCTGTGTAGGGCTCAGGAAACTCCTGCTTGTGCCTCAGTGCCCCAGGAAGGAGATCCTTATCAAGCCACTAAAAATAAAACATTAAAAAATGGGAACACAAAGTTTTCTAGCTAGGCGGTCAGTAAGATGATCGTGGAAGCTGTTCAAAGATAATTATAACAGTGTCGACAATGCTAAGAGCATATCTGATCTCTTCATCAGGTTGGACACGCAGATATGACGGATGGGAACCTGACCCTGCAGGCTATTGTATCTGAGAAGACCAACACCATCCTAAGAGATGGGAACAGCACCATGAGCCTTTTCCAGCTGTACAAGTCAGTGACATCTGTCCTTAATCAGGAGAGCCAAGAGGAAAGTTCAAATAGATCTTTACAGACAAACACACGAAAAGAGGTCAGCCAGGCGCTTGCTTTCTTGCAGTACAAAGCAGTATAATGGACTCCTCATACTCTCTGGCAGCTCTTAAGTAATAAAAAGCTCATATATCACCACCTGAAATGAATGGAGGTTTCAAGTTTCTAGCATTTGTTTCAGTGTTTGGCACAAGTTTCAGCTGTTTTCCGCGGTTTGCCCACGTAAATAATTTGGTTTATCATCCATCAGTAAAAGAATTCGGTCTCCATTGTTATTGCATTAATTTCAACTAATTCGGATGGTGTAAAATCAGCCTGATCTTCCACAACTTAAATACTAATAAAATGGCCTCTCTTGTGGGAGAAATATCCTATTTAATTTTCCCCAGAAGTGCTAGATGGCTGGTAATTTTAGTTTATTCCTTTCAGCTACCAGTTTATGCTTCAGTTATAAGCTTCTATTTGTATAGTGCTTTGAGTGCCTCAGATGAAAAGATGTAGAGAAATGCAATGTATCCTCCAATTATGATTCATTATTTGAGTTACATCAATCACACATGGCTCTGCTTGCCCTGGAAAAGGCATTTATACAGCAATTCACATATAGGAGTACAAATTCTCACAAGTAACTCCCCTTGCTATTAATGGATGTTAAGTGTATAAATTCTCTGTGCTGGGTGGCAACATAAAACTCGTGATTACACAGTTACTGAGGCAAGTGGCATCTTGTCAGTAGACCTTGCATTGGTTCAAATGATCCTTGTTGTAGAGTCTTACTCTACTGCCTCATTTACAGCAAGCCTGGCTGTCAATATACAGCATGACTTGCACAGTTCTAATTAGCATCCTTTGCCTAATCACCCCTTTTCTTCCCAAGCTCCGAGGGCTGATGCTGACAACTCTCTCTGCTGTTAACGTCACATCAATGCAGACTGCTCTTAAGATGTCAGAAGTATTGAAAGAAATCACTCACAGGAGTGAGGAGCTGTCTGTCTCAGCACAGGTAAGAAGCAATTCATCTTGTATCTCCTCACATTAACAGCACAGACTCTCTTGCACCCCTCTGACCTTGGAAGAGTTTTGGAGCCTTACAGTCATCTGTTCTTACAGATTTTTTCAGCTATACCAGCATGGGTGTGTTGACCTGAAGGGAATACATTTTGCTGTTTGGAGTAAGTGAATTTGGATTCACAAATACTGTCCCAGCAACCTCTACAACCCAGGCTATGATCACCTGGCCAGATACATTTTATGACACATTTTTAAAACAGAAACCTTAACTTTTAGTTGGAGGCATGTTTTATCTTGTAAAGCACTCTTACAATCCTGAAGAAAAACTACCCAGGAGGGTATTTATACAGTTGCTCAGATCTGTCGGTCGCTGATCACGCACTGTCACAAAACGCAGGCCGGCAAGCTGTCAGGGAGGCAGGAGCATGTCAGCATCCAGAAGAACTGGGTACAAATGTTCAAACTGGCCTCACACAAGTATTTCTTGATTCTTATCTGGCAACATGACATTATTAGTAGATGATGCTATTTATGCGTAAGGAGTGAGCACACGGGACCATAGGACAAACTGTCACTAGGGAAGTTTCCCAAATACACTGGTAATAAAAAGAGCTGTCCTGATTTCTGATGTATTACAAGAGTTGCAGCCAGACTGTGGCTTGGGAGCAGTTCAGCAGTACGTGGTTAACTTTGGCAAGACAAGAACATAGCTCAGACTCAGCACTCACCCTGCAGTAAGGCTGCTACGTGTTTGCAGGCTGCGGGAGTGGATACGTCCAAGCTTGCAACGAATTTGCTCGGCTCCCTCACCACTCTGGGCTGAAAGTTGGCCAGTGTTTTCACAGTCACAAAGCAATCACCGGCTGCATTCGGGCACAAAATAAAAATTGCAAAACTCCTTCTCCTTTGGCGCTTAGGACAGCACAGCGCCAAGAATATTACTTGTTGTTCATCCCGTAGGGTCTGTGGAAACTACAATTGAACTGCACATGCACTTGACAACGTGGTGGTATTTTTTGGACATGCCACCCAAAAGTATAAGCTAAGTTACTACATTACTGTACATCTAAACTGTATCCTTGCCCAGCATTTGACAGACAAGCTTCCTTCAGATGTTATCCATCTTTTTCACAAATTAAATCTGCAGAAGCAGGCCGCTTTTTTTCAGGTTTGTATAACATGTTAGGATACCACCTAGTGTCTATCTTCTTTACTGGCATCTGAGGTATTACCCCTGCACAAATAATTATAGTAAATGCAGCGTTAGCCACAAATAGTCCCATGAGATTCCTTATGTTGCAATTCTCAGTAAATGATACGGTGTAACTCCTCTCGTTTGTAGTACCAACACATGGACATTTTCCCCTTGTTTCGCAGGTGGAAGCCAGCCACACTCTAAAAGATGTCAGTGCTTCCTTGCTCACCGTAAACGCAGAGGACAGCAGAGATGATCAGAAGCTAAAGGATGCAGCCAGCCATCTATTTAATGCAGTGAGCAATGTCCTTAAAGCCTCTGTAGAAATCAGAGCTGCGAACACATCAGCGCCAGAGGCAGAGCAGGTAATTTTGGTTTGGTTCAGTTTGGAGTGGACGGTGCGTCGACTCACTTGCTTTGGAAAGTTTTTTAAAGTTCTGCTGCCTCCTGTATTTTAAAATTGGCATTGGGTAGGTTTCATTGTGGCACCATGACGGACTCGAATATCAAAACTTCTCCCCAGCTAGATCTGTTAGACCAAATGGTCTGCTAATGAAAATGATAGAAGTCTCTTCAGATTCATTCCATGTAAAGCTGAACGGGACAGCCCTCTGGAGAATGCAGCATCCGTGCACGACCTCTCATGGATGACAACCACATAGAGAGTTTTATACCAGCCCCTCCTTTCGCCCCATAATCCAAGGAAGCCACAGGTATTTAATATTCATGATTGGCTTCACTACTTCAAAGCTGGAATCAGCTCCGGTTGCTGCTTACACCTTTTCAGAAAGCCCATACTTTAACTTGCATCACTGCAAGGGAATAGGGCATCAAATAAATCTAATCTGAAATAAAAAGTTGTGAACTGTTCAAACTCCCCCAGTAGTAACACAGAATTAATACGTGATTAAGTCTTGCTTTTGCAAATAACTAAATACTAAAGTGTGCATCTAAAGGGCACTGATGGACAGAAGTCAATGAATATATTGCATTAGATTGATTTTATGTTTGTAGTGCTTCAAATCTCGATGTGTGGAAGTTATAAATAATAGAATATAAGAGTAAAAACTGTAAGATATTTATATGATGCGAGGAGACCTTCTTGTGGCCTTCCAGGATCTGAAGGGGCCTACAAGAAAGCTGGGGAGGGAATTTTTAGGATGTCAGATAGTGACAGGACAAGGGGGAATGGATCCAAACTAGAGGAGGGCAGATTTAGATTGGACGTTAGGAAGAAGTTCTTCCCCATGAGGGTGGTGAGACCCTGGCACAGGTTGCCCAGAGAGGTGGTGGAAGCCCCACCCCTGGAAGTTTTTAAGGTCAGGTTGGATGGGGCTCTGAGCAACCTACTCTAGTGGGAGGTGTCTCTGCCCGTGGCAGGGGGCTTGGAACTTGATGATCTTTAAGGTCCCTTCCAACTCTGGCAATTCTATGATTCTATGCTGTCTCTAGTGTTTTAATGAGAATTACAGAAATTGAATTGCTGATTAGAAGAACTTTCTCTGAGATTAAGAAGCCCATCACCAAGTCTGCCAGCTTTGTAAGACACTAAGTATTTGATCCTAAAAGGAGGAAAAGGCAAATGTGCAACTTGATGATTCTGAGGAACTTTGTGGCCAGTGTCCTCCTCTAATCCTTTTCCAGAGTTCCGTGTCACACCAGCTCCTGAATACAGTCGAAAATCTACAGAGTGCCCTTCTGTTTGGGAAAGAACCGGATGATGAGCCCACAGTCCTTACCACTCCTTCTGCCACAATGTATATACACAGGTAACAGGAATACTGTCTCCCACCTACGTTCCTGACAGTTAATCAAATTTGCCCCAAATATTCATTACACTGTCCTTAAATGGAACCACTCGACTAAATATTGTAGCGTAATGACAACTTCAGCAAGTGCAGTGAGGCTGTCACTACTATCTGATAGTAAGAACAGCCTGGACTCCATTTAGCTTCAATAATGATACCTTAGAAGTTCTTCGCCTGCGTCTTCTTTGGCCAATGAAGAATTTATTGACACTTGCTGGATGAGGCAGTAGCTGCTTACCTTCAAAATTATGTGGAAAGCTCATGTCATGCCAATTAAGGGTTAGTTTTTTTCTTTTCCAATTTGCCAATAATGACATGTTATACAGGATTGTATCCAGCCTGGCAGAAGCAAATACAATCCTGAGGAGCCTGACGACCATTATCCATTCCCTAAAATCATCCCTAAATTGTTCCCGGAGAGCCTGGTTTTCATCCCCATTTAACTGTGCACTCCAATCAAGAGCACATTCACACAGAAAACAGGGGAATCTTTCACATAAGCTCACCTAGTTGGGTACAACTTCCCATCCAGATACATCAATTCCACTCCTTTTGTGATGATTCTATGGTAGCATCATGTGGAGCAACTACCTCGGGGACGGATTCATGTACAAATTATTTACTGGCAGTTAGAAAAAGTTTTGCAACTAAGTTATACTAGTGAAGTGAGAAGGCTTTTTCTCTAGATACGAAGTCCATGCTATTGATGTTTTCCTACTGACTTGTTGTTGTTGTTCGTTTGGAGTTTTTGTTTGGTTTAGTTTGGGTTTTTTTTAACTTATTTGTCTTTTCTTCTGTTTTGCTTGTGTCCATCCCTAACTGGACAGATTACAAACAGAAAACATGGATGGCACATCCATTAACATTTCCAATTCCAGCTCTGCCAGCTTTACTCTCCCACCTGCTTCCTCTCTCAGTGTTTCAGGAGTTGATGATGAAACAGTGGATATAAGGGCAAGTAAACAGCTTTTATCTGACTCAGTCACAACTTGCATTCTTGATCTAGTGGTTTTAAAATCTTTTCTCCTTTTACAATGAATGAAGAAGCATGGAAGTTGTCCCTCCTGTCACACCAAGAAAATAATTTGAAATATTTTTGGTCAAAGAAACCTACATTTATCTTCACTGCATGAAGTTTGTTCAGCAATATAAGGAGGACTAAAAACCTTAAATTCCCTATCCCATCAGTCTCTCACGTATACTCCTGGTTCATACTTGCATGGCTAAAGAAAGCAATGGAATGAATCAAAACCTAGAAATCTCTATCTTATGCTCAGCTCAGAGTCCATACCACCATTAAAACTGACCTGCAGCAATCTTGTTTCATCCCAGCTAGAAACATATGAGTTTGAGGCACTCAGATCCTGCAGGAGACAAAAGGTCTGCAAATGTCCTGGTGATAACGTATCCCTCATCTAAATTGCCATATTTTTATAATACATTTTCTAAAGGCCTCTCTGGTTGGTTTGACACTCTCAGGAAACCCCTACAATACCTGCAAAAAATGATTTTATTTTTTTTCAGTGTCTTTTCCAGCTCTGCTAAAAAATGTCCAGAGCCCATTAAAACCAGTGAAAACACATCCATTGTCTTACCTCAGCGTTAGGAGAGGCTCTCAAGTCCTCCCACTGGACTGATGACTGTAACATGCTCTTCTGTGCGCTGCTGTCACACTAGAAATAGACTTCTGTTCCTAATTCCAAGAGGACTGCCACAGCCCACCTTTGGTGGAGTTACTTTAAGAGAAGCTTACGCAATTGCATCTTGATGTCTGGTGTCTAAAGGGCAAAAGGGTTACGATGAATGGAAACAATGAACATTGTTGTACACATACCACATTTCAGAGTCAAAATCACTTTCAAGGTTTGTGTTTGAGCTCCCTTAGAGATGAGGCAGCCTCTTATTTAAATCTAGATTTAAATTTTAAGTAGAGTACTGCTTGGGTCTGAGCTCAAGCTTTCACTATTCAGAGCTATAGAGTCTGAGTCTAATGAAATACTGACAATAACTCATGTGTATAATGAACTATTGACAATAGCTCAGTTGCCTGATTGTTAATGTCTTGTTGATAGATGGTGAGCTTTGCAGTGAATCCCTTTTTCTCCAGTGACACCGGCATTGACATCAGTGGAACAGTGGGAGGTCTAAGTCTTACTGGTCTGGATGGCTTGATCATACCAGTCAGCAACCTCAAAGAGAACATTGAGGTAACCTCACTATTTTCTATCCCTCTCCCTCTTTTCCCACTGTTTCCTCTCTCTGTCAATGGCCTGTCATTTGTGTTACCATCTTCTGTGAGGTGCCTGCAAATGCTGGTAGTGTTCATTACATTATACAACGGGATCATGATGCCTGCGGTTGTGTGATGTGACCAATAAAATAACAAATACTTCCACCTTTTCTTAAAAAGGAGGTATCTTATCCTTCATTTAAATGGATATGAGAATGAGAATGATTGTGGAAACAGAGCCTGAATCACAGTCATCCCAAAACATGACGTAATGCCTGATTTTATCACTCAACAACTGTATGTTCATACCACTGCTGTTTGGGCTTCCTGGCCAATGTATAAGGTGGCATCTGAATCATTCTATTATGCACTTTATGTAGCCAGTCTTTCAGTCATAATCTCAGCTCTTAGTTCAGAAATGCACCATGGGTCGTAGACTTTGTGATGAGTCTACACAGGTTTCAAATGAACTTTTCCAAGGATAGCTACAGTATCAAGAAAATTACTATGAAGTCAATATTTTTGCTGGCCGTGCTTTCCCTGTGTTATGAAAAAAGATTACCTGGCACATGGCTCTGTTGTGCTTACAGATAGTAGAAGCAAGATATTTTGCTGTATTTAAAGTTATATCTTTCTGTTTAAAACCAGATAATGTTACCAAGGCCTTCAGTAAAGCAAGAAGATAAGATTCTGTTGAATCTGGGCAATTTTAGCACTTTCCAAGTCAATGTTACCTCAGAAAACACATCTACAGTGATCTACCTGGAATCTGAAGATGACATTCCACTAATACTCTACTTAGGGTACGGTTATCGCCCAAACGAAACTAACTACGATATGAAAAATCATCTGTTCTGTAAGAAAACTGCTGGAGGTAAGAGAACTCGTTAGTGACCCATGAACTTCTGCATTCTGGGCTTAAGTAACCAAAAGATTTTCACCGCCCACAGCAAGTTAAGTGCAGTGGGTATGAGGAACACTCATCAACAGCTTCCCAGCACATGCAAACCTTTGAGAAGAGGTCTTGACCATGAGCTCAGCCGTCTAACGGGACGGAAACGTCTCAAGGGAGTTTCAATCTGTCGTGGTTCAGGGTTCCAATCTCCAGTATACGGTGTTCACTAACAGGAGCAGAGCAGGATGCTTCAAACTATAAGTTACTAAGAACTATTTCATACCTGTTTCTTCAGTTTGTTTATTTGATTATATGCATTATAGCCACATACTTTGGAATGAGCATTTCTATATGTACATTTAAATGACAGTATTTATGTTCAAGGTGAGACAAGCACCTGGGTTCTTAGCCCAGAAGAACTCATTTTTGGAGAAGGAACCTACTATTTCATGGTTTTACAAGACAAGGGAAAGGATTCCACAGCGTATGACAGCCTAACTATAGCTGTCACTTCTTTTGCATCCCGCTGTGTATTTTGGGATGAGCACCAGGGGAACTGGAACGGCTATGGATGTCATGTAAGTAGAGCGAAACAAAACAGTGTTTAAATTACATACTTCAAAGCCAGCCCTTATAACCACCACCTTGTAGTAAAATGATAGCACTGAATTCATGCTATAAACCAAGATCATTCTGAGATGTTTTAATAAACTGAAGAATTTTAGTCATACCGAACTAAGCTTCAAATGGCATTTCCACTTCAGATGGGCTTCTAGATAAGGAGAAATGGAATTATTCTGACAAGGCTATATTATATAATTCCTGCTTCTGGCTAGACATTACAACTAATATTTCTTATTGGAACTTCAGTTCTTTTCTGTATAGCAGTTCTCCACACTAACCTACCAATCTCAGCACTGTCTTTTCATTTGCTTGATAACTTCTCTAATACTTTGGAGCCAAATGTTTTATCGGGAACTTTTTCTGTTTTTCAGGTGGGACCGAAAACAAATCCTAGAAGCACACAGTGCCTCTGCAACCACCTGACCTTCTTTGCAAGCTCCTTCTTTGTCATACCCAATGCCATAGATGTTAGCAAAACTGCACAGCTGTTTGGTACATTTGTGGACAACCCTGTGGTGGTGACAACTGTAGGATGCATCTTGCTGATATACGTGCTTGTAGTTATTTGGGCTCGGAGAAAAGACGTTCAGGATGATGCCAAAGTAAGTTTTCAGTCAATAAAGGCTGAATGTATTTAGGCAAATTCTCACTTTGCCCGGCCTCTTTTAATAGGAAGTCTTCAATCAATCCTATTCCCCTCCCTGTAAGTCTCTGTTTACTGGTAATACGTGCATTGTTCACAAGATGACAAACTCTGATGCACAGCTTTAAGGAATCCACACTTACAGAACAGTCAACGCTGCTTCTATCATGTCACTCTGCAGGTGAAAATCACAGTACTGGAAGACAACCACCCCTTTGCTCAGTATCGTTATCTGGTGACGGTTTTTACAGGACACCGCCGTGGGGCAGCCACAACCTCCAAGGTATCAGTGGCGCCGTGTGGTAAGACAACTTATGCCTCATTCAGAGAACAGGATGAATAATGGAGCACCTGAGGCTATTAAACAGGATGGCTCAAAGGCAACATCTAAGCCAGAAAGTCCTTAGATTATGCCAGAGGAATAATCACACATAGGATCGAGATATGGAAGCCTTCATTTTGCAATCTTATTCTCCAGGTGACTCTCACCCTCTATGGACTGGAAGGAGAGAGTGAGCCACACCATCTAACTGACCCTGATACACCAGTCTTTGAACGTGGAGGAGTGGATGTTTTCCTGCTCTGTACCTTCTTCCCTCTTGGGGAACTGCAGAGTATTAGATTGTGGCATGATAATTCAGGGGACAGTCCATCTTGGTAAGTGGAGATCTGCAGATCCTGGGAAGTAAAGATTCACTAATATTTTTTTTTATAATGATAACAGTTTTCCTTTCTTTTTCTTTTCTTTTTCCTTTCCTGCTTTTTCTTTCTGAATATTATCCTTTTGACAGTTTTAGAAAGGAAAGAAGTGTTAGTTTCTCATTTTTGCAGATGAATAGATCAAATCATAATCTAAACTGCAGAACCAGGAGTGTTTCCCATATCCTGTGTCCAGTACAGGACAGGATGTGTTCTGTGCCTTACAGTTTAGACACAATCTAAGAAGCCAAATGTCAGGGTTTTATCCTCCACAGTCCTATCAAGTCCCGAATTTTGTACCACTGGGTTACACATGAATGTGCCCTGTATGTTTTCCTGACAGGTATGTGAATCGAGTATTGGTGCATGATCTGGCATGGGATCAGAAATGGTACTTCCTCTGTCACTCCTGGCTAGCCATTGATATTGGAGAATGTGTCCTAGATAAAGTGTTCCCAGTAGCCACAGAACAGGACATGAAGCAGTTCAGGTACCTTCTATTTTATGGATTTTTTTATTTTTTTTTTACTCTTGATAGCAATTAGTCTAGAAAAGCAAGTATGCAAAAAAAAGATCAAATCCCTAGACAAAAAAAAATGAAAACAAGGGAGGTCTTTGCATTGCCCTCAAAGGGCTCTGAACAAGGAAAAGAGGGAGGGTGGTTAAGTCTAATTGTTGCCCTACCAGTAATACTGGTATTAAAGGATAGCCTGACAAGACCTACAGAAACCCAAGCATCTTCTCCTATCTGTAATTTCCCTAACAATCTATACTGAAACTACTCATGATTAGCTTTCCCTCCATGATGTGGCCAAAGGATATAAGAAGCTATAAGCATTCCATGCAAATCAAGCCATGATATTTGGTAATTTCTCATTATTTCTTCTGACAGTGCCTGAAAGCATGAACAGGTCAGGATCTTGAACTGCAGCTTCATTCTTCCCTCTCCTTTCTAAGCATCCATTTGATTTCCCTCCCTTCCTTCCCAGCAATCTGTTTTTCATGAAGACCTCCAAGGGTTTCCAGGATGGGCACATCTGGTACTCGGTTTTCAGCCGCTCCCCACGAAGCTCCTTCACACGAGTCCAGCGCGTGTCGTGCTGCTTCTCACTGCTCCTCTGCACCATGCTGACCAGCATCATGTTCTGGGGAGTGCCAAAGGACCCAGCTGAGCAGAAAATGGATTTGGGTAACAGTCTTCACCATTGCTCGGGCAGGGAAGTAGAGAGACAGAAGAATCTAGGAGCAGAATCTACTTCTCTCTGCTGTTTGATCTTGACAGGCAAGATCGAGTTCACCTGGCAGGAAGTGATGATTGGCTTTGAGAGCTCCCTCCTCATGTTCCCCATCAACCTGCTCATTGTGCAGATCTTCAGGAACACACGGACCCGGCCAGCCACGCAGGGGACAGAGAAGAAGCCGGGAAAGAATGGTCGAGTGTCCCCAAGCCTACCTCCCACCGCAGAGGTCACCCAGGCTGTCTCCCTCACTCCAGAGGCTGTCATAAAGGCAAGTCCCTGTGGCTGCTCCCCAGTGGGTCCCGCACTGCCCTC
Organism: Baryphthengus martii; assembly: GCA_013396935.1. NCBI lineage: Eukaryota > Metazoa > Chordata > Aves > Coraciiformes > Momotidae > Baryphthengus > Baryphthengus martii. Next base: position 126,082 of record VWZK01009202.1, read on the forward strand.
TGCTGCCACGCACCACCTGGCATCCCCAGCTCAAGAGCAGACATCTGCTGTCAGACGCCCTTCAGCTTGTCTGAAGCGAAAAGCCACCTAGGTACCGGTGCAAAGCATTCATTTCCCATCTATATGGAACCCTTGGCTTCATTAAGATCTGCCTACGTACATCCCAGCCCTTGCACAATTATTACGTGACCCAAATCCCTGTGTTCGGGGGTCAAAGCGAAGACAGTGAAGATAAGAGGTATCACGGAGCCTGTCTTTCTCAGTTTAGGTCCCCAGGCAGGTAAGCTGTATTTTTGAACCCTGAAAGCTGTCTTGCTGAACTCATTGAACTCTGCCTGTCACATCCAGTACTGTAGGATGTGCCATCCTTATCCATTCTGGAGAATTTAGCAGTCGGTGCAGCTCTCAGCCAGCGGTGCCTTCAGATCACATCAGCTGAAGTCACTGCAGCCCGAGTCACCGCTGTGCTGCTGCTGTCTTTTCTAGGACATAAGAAGAATTGCCAACTCACTCTTTAAAGCCCTGAAGACTCCATCTCTCACTTCAGTATCAGATCTTGGAAAATCAACTAACATTAACACTCTTTTGGCATTGGTTGAAGACATCATCTGCCAGCAGAACAGAGCAGGGCAAGAGTTTTATGATGAGAGCAAGAAGAAGGATGACCCTATCATTGTCACATTGGGTGCTATGGATATAAAAGGTAAACAACACAATGTGACATGCCTATTGAAACCTTCGTAGGAAAAATGATGCTACCGCTGGAAATGGTGACCCAAGCTCTTCTTACATTCTGATCCAAAGGCAATTACACAATCACAGAACAGGCGAGGCTGGAAGGGATCTCTGGAGATTGTCTAGTCTACAACCGTGCCCAGAGCAGGGTCATCTGGAGCGGGTTGCCAACGATCACATCCAGTTGGACATTGAATATCTCCAAGGATGGAGACTCCACAAATTCTCTGAGCAACCTGTTCCAACAGCCCTCACAATATAGAAGTTTTTCCCTACATTCTGATGGATTTTCCCATGTTTTAATTTGTGCCCATTGCTCCTGTCTTTTCACTGTGGACTGCTGAGCACCCAGCTGAGTAAAGACACTCTGAAATCTCTGGGGTTTATGCTGTAGAACTAAGTATCAGTACCAGCGTGGCCTGGGAGCCGAATCAGTGTCTAACAGCACAAGCGACAGTTGTTTCACAGGCTTTTTGTCTTGTTCTTTTTTTCTTCTTGGCTTTATGCTGTTGTTCCTCTCACTCAGTCCGACTCTTAACTTCAGCATTCATTTATTTTCAATTAAACAAGAATATATGGGTAAACAATCCTGCTGATTTCCTCAAAACTCACATTTGGCTTTTCCAATGAGCGTATCAAGCTACTAATTGTACAGGTAAACCATGAACAAATTAACACTTGATCTTATCTGACTTCTCTATTAAGGTTTTAGGGCCTCTAAGTTGCCTTCTGGCAACAATTCCAGCCCATTCCAGCAAAGGAGCATTAAGCTCTAGTACTAGAACTGTTTTTACATCTCCCCTCAAATGTTACTCTTCACTTTGTCACACGCATAATCTTGAGCTACAGTTCTGCTACCCTTTGTATTGAACAGTTTTTTAATCTAGGAATAGCTAGGCTGATTTCCTTAAAACTTAATTCTTTGCCTGCAGAAAAACCAAGAAGCCCAACTCCAGAGAAAGGAACGTGCGAGCGACTGAAACACAGCGATTACAATCGCTGCTTGTACATTCAACTCCAGCACGTAGAGATGGAGCTGGAATTACTGGGGCCCCATCAATTTCAGATGCCTCAGAGTTACGCACAAGCTGTTCGTCAGGTTCAGCACATGAAGAACCTCCTGGAGAACCAGCTCCGCTCATCAGCATCCATCAGTGAGAGGTAACCTAGTTCTTATCTCCTTCTCAGTATGAGTAAATTCAGATTGTGTATTCAAAACTGGTCAGGATGATGGAGCCCAAATACTTACTGCTTAATATGTGTGAGATTACTGCTTAATATGTGCTAGATAACCATTATTATAACACATTTTACTATTATAGGAGTAACAAGGAAATTTCAATGCACTGTGAATCGCACACAAAAGCAATAATGACAGATCATCACTCTTTGTCATTTTTGCCTCCAAAATGGAATGTTCCAATACAATGCCATGTGATAGTAAAGGGCTGGGAGAATCACAGAGCTCCAAAGTCGCAGAAGTCTCTTAAAATGTACGGACAAAGGAAATTAATAAGCTTACAAAAATATTTCAGTGAAATATGGTAATTAAGTTGAAAGTATTGATAACAATAGCACCAATTATCTCTCTGATCTTTACAGTGATCACAAGAGATATATCCATCAGCTAAAATGCACTCGTGTTTTTATTTGTCAGTATTTCTACTGAAGGTTCCATTATGCATGCACCGAGAAGCAAATAAGTCCATCAAATCATTTTCATTTTAGCTGACCTCTGCACACTTCCTCATGATTTTTATCACCGTACATTTTGCTATCCATATATCCTACATAACGGCATTAGTTAAAAGAGTTCAGAATATTTCAACTGATATTTTAAATCATAAGATGTTGCCTATCCCCACTGAACCCAAAGACCGTGATTTTGGCTTCTGTTCCTCTGCAGACTGAGTTTTTCTCTTCTGGTTGACTCCCAAGGTGGTCCCTTACTCCAAGCTTCTCTGGTGAAGGCAAGAAAAGTTCTTCTCCCAAAGGGCTGCCCTGGTGGTTTGTGTTCATCGCCTGGTTCCTTGTTGCAGCCACCAGTGGTGTGTCTGGGTTCTTCACCATGCTCTACGGGCTGCATTACGGCAAGGAGAACTCCATTAAGTGGCTGATCTCCATGGCCATCTCCTTCTTGGAAAGTCTTTTCATCACACAGCCCTTAAAGGTAAGATCCTCCAAAATACAACCACTGGCCAATGTGAACTCATTCTACTATCCCTTCAGGAAGACAACGTAATGTGTTCTAAAGAACCACGGGATTTAACACATAAAGTGAGAAGCATCTGTCCTTAAAGAGCCAGCAGGTGGTTTACAGAGCTCTGTTGTCTTCTGCTGCTACTAACTCCATTAGTGTCATCTCTCTTATTTTGTCAGAGTTTGATAGGTGTTGAGGTTTCTGACCAGGGAGGATGTGTCATATGGCAAAATCATTTAGCTGGATGGACCCCGGCACTGCGCAGTGTTCTTTTGTTTCTGAGCTTCAGCTGCATGAGTTCAACAAAGTCAAAGCTCAGTTGTTCTCCTGCTGCACTTGGATCCAAAGAGATCCAGGTAAAGCCTGAGCTTCTTTATATGAAATGGGCACATAGTGAGTCTACAGCTAATCCTTTCCAGGTGCTGGGATTTGCTGCTTTTTTTGCTCTGGTTCTGAAGAAAGTGGAACATGAGGATGAAGAAAACACAGCTATTGATGGGCCTTTATCTGCACCAGGTAACTGTCTGTAAAGTGAGAAATGATTAAAGAAAGTGTTCTCCAAGCTTTGGGAGTGCTTTCTGCACAGATATGTGACTCATGGAACAATTGAGGATGTCACTAATTTTCTTTATTTACCTGATTCTTAGCTGACCAAGTTAGCAGAAATCACTAAATCCACAGGTGCTGTGACCATGTGCCTACCCCTGAGCACTCCCAAGATCAAGGTGGAAGTGGAAACAAACCTACATAACTGATTTGTGCCAGATGGAGAAAATATAAAGACCACTGTATGTTTAGGTTGTATATCTCTTGCAAAAACAATGAAAGAGACCCCAAGGTCTAAAAGATAGAAGCGAAGTAGTTCTGGATCAAAAGAACAGTATCTCCTTGTTCATCTGTTTACCGTTGCAAATATATATACATGCACAATCTGCCCTAGCCCTGCTGTAAGATTGCCTGTTACTGGAGGGCCTACTTGCTGCCACGATACTGATATTTGACTCCTTCCTTCCCTCCATCCCCAGATTGCCTATGTCAGGAAAAAGGAACTATTCTCTTCTCTTGATTGATACTAGATCAAGAATTGTACAAGTGGATAGTCAATCACTTTTCAGTTTGTCAGCATTCAAGGAACATCTAGAAAAGCACAAAATGCACTCTTCATCTAGATTGCTAGATCTTTATCTGACAAGTACATCTGAAACTCTAAGGGAAGTTTCCCATCTCCTTGAAGTCTTAAATGAACATTCTCAATTTACACCCTTTTCCACAACCACAATTATCTGTATTACTCCCATAAACCAAAGAGTGGCTTTCACAATCACGTCCACGAAAAGCTGACACCAGCCGATGGGAGTCTTAGGGCACAGCAAAGCATCCTGATCTACGGCATCTTCCCAGATCAGTCTCAGGCTCTGAATATATCACCTCCTGAGATGCTCGGCCTAGAGAGAGACACCTGGACTACCCCTGGGCCTAAACCTACCACACTGTGTTTGTGAGCTCCTTCTCTCCCTGCTGGCAGCCTTACTATACTACTGGTTCAAATCACATCCCCTGGGTTCCCCAGGGAAGGCATTAGATAGCAATGTTTCCTTATAAAGTCTAAAGAACCAAAAAGGAGGACATAGACAATCTGTTGGCTAATTCCAGGGTTTACTGCTCTCACTCGCAGGAGACTCGAATCCTCTCTTGGGAGCCCGGCGGGATAGCAGGAGCAATATTTACCGGCCACCTCCTGCAGCTGATGTGGAAAAAATGAAAATCAGCTGCATGAAGGAGCAGAAAGCGTTTGCCCTCATCAGAGAAATTCTGGGTATTATCCATATGGAGATTCTTTTGTTTTATTCAGTAGTATTCAGTAACCTATATCAGTAGGTTTTATTCAGTACTATTCAGTATTCAGTAACCTATATCAGTAAGTTTACATCAGTGAAAATACCGTTTGCTTGGGTGAAAAGGTTTTGGCATGTCTTTAGCTTTCTGCCAGCCATTAGGGTGTAGAGACAGGCTGTTCAGTGGCAGTTGGAGCTGCAAGGAGGTGAGAACGTCAGCTGGAGAGAAAAGTGTGGCTATGGCTTGGTTTTATGCTAAAGAAACACATTACAGATATAACAGAAAGGGTAGAAGGAGGACAACAGTTAACTGAAGCTGAAATCAAAAGAGCAGCTGGAGGCTGTCTTTCTAAAAGCAGTCTAAAAGTAGTCTCTATTGATAATGTTTTATACCCCAGGTTTATTTCATCTAAAAACAATGGGGAAAAGTTACCTCAATTTCACTAGGAACTCACTCTATTTAGAGGTGTCATTGCTATGGGCGTTCAGCCAGCCTTCCCACTGATTTTCTCGACCGCCACTCGTATTCCGAGCACGATATGCTTAAACTGCAGCGTGTTGAAGGAGCTTTAGTAAATTCATTAGCACTGGTCAGTCAGAGACCAGCAAAGCATCTCCTTAACCTAATAAGTGATGACAGCAGTAATCATTCATGTAATCTATTTTGAACTGCAGTGTTAATTCTGAGCTCACGTGTGCTCTCTCTGGTTTTTTTTCCAGCCTATCTGGGGTTTTTATGGATGCTGTTACTGGTTGCCTATGGGCAGAGAGATCCCAATTCCTACTACTTGAACAAACACATTGAGAACAGCTTTACGGATGGATTCCACGACGTCTACAGCTATCGGGATTTTTTCACGTGGGCAAACACTACCTTAGTCAAAAATCTTTATGGATCATATAAAGGTGCAGAGTCACATTGTTTCACTTCAGATTGCCAGAGTCTGAAATATTATCTTTTCTCCATCTCCCTAACTTGCACTTGTCTAGAGAAAGAGACTGTTAGCGCATCAGACTGTGCGGATTCTTCCAATACAAATACTAGTGGATAACAAAAACCCCACAGCTTCACCCCAAGTTTAGTGTGCCCTGGTATTTTCCTTATCTTTAATATAAACCCAAAGTTCTGCACTAGAATTCCACATTTGCACATTTTACTTTACTTATTTCAAATATCCAGATATATGCCCCAGTGTTACACAAGTTTCTTCCCATACTAGAAAGGAATGGCAGGTAGGTGGCACTGTGAAGCTTTTCCTCAGGACAGCTCTGTTTGCATCAGGGTTTAGGCCAATCTGAAGGCTAATTACGCACTACCAGCATGTTTCCATCCAGCCGTAGCCAGTAATAAATATGACCCATTTCCCAGCTCACATTTAAGATTAAATATTGAAATACAGTAGCAGAGCTGTTGATTGGAGATGCCAGGCACTGACCAGCTGTGGCCAAGTGCACACTGCGTACACCTACTCTGCCGTGTGACTCAAAGCAAGTCGCTTTTCTCCTCCAGGCCTCAGTTTCCTTCAGTATAAAATACAGATTCAGTGATGATACTGAACTCTGTTATTGATGGATTTTATCTAACAACTCAGTTCCAATCAACACAAGAGCTCACAGTGTGTTTTAGGAAAAAAAATCTGTAGCAAAATATTAATGCTTCAGTGAATCACAAATGAGAGGAAGAAATATTAGCAAATCTGTTCTATTGCCAGTGCTGCTCTTTTCCATCTCCCATTTAGGATTCATTACAGATGGCAATTCCAAGCTGGTGGGTAGTGCTCGAATTCGCCAAGTAAGAGTGAAAGGAGACACCTGCCCTATTTCTCCCAAACTCCAGCATGTGATTCAGGAATGCCATGCTCCATATTCCCTGCAATCAGAAGATACATCAGATTACGGGGAACGCTGGAATACTTCGCTCTTCGATAACTCCTCTGACTTGAGCTCAGCATGGCAGTACCAGAGCCAGTCCAAACTGAGGGGGCAGCCCAGCTGGGGCAAACTTGCTGTCTACAGAGGAGGGGGATACGTGATTCACCTGGGAACTGATCCTAAGAATGCTTCCAGGTACCAAGTGGATTCTTGTAAATTATTAGTATACCTACTATAGCATCAGTGATGCTCTTTACACTCTTTAAGATTCATTTCAGATTGCATCCTGAGTTTTCCTGCTGAATATTGTAGATCTCACCATCATGCCATCAGGGCAGTTTATGCTCTTGTCATCTTGCTCCATGCGAGGTAACAATCAGGATCCAAATGAGAACTTTTTTCTCCTAATGTATACGAGGTAAATGGTCAGATACCTGAGGCATCTCAGGTTTAGCACTTGCCAATATCTGGTACCCACTTCTCCAGAGGAGCCCAAAAGAAACGTAGCACCTAGACAAATAACACAAATATACCGTATGTCCAGACTTGACAGACCAGCTGTCCTCTTGAACATCTTACCTCTGGTTTACTCTTTCTCTATAATAGTATCCAAACACTCCTATCCTCCCTGTGATACGCTTTCCTTCCTATATGAGTTAGATCACTGGCTATACACTTTTTTTATTTTTGCAGAATTCTCCATTACCTTTTTAACAATGTCTGGCTAGACACCTTCACAAGAGCAGTGTTTGTGGAATTTACAGTCTACAATGCCAACGTGAACCTGTTCTGCATTATAAGCCTGATGTTTGAAACCAATGCTTTAGGTGAGAACCTTTTTAAGTTGCACATTTCTGAAGACAGTGAGCAATGTACCTACACAGGACAGATTTACATCCTGTCAGTGTTTACCTAGTTCTTTAGTCAGTCAACAGAAGCATTGTAATAAATCCAATCATAATGCTATAAACTTTTTAGGAAAAAATGTAGTATCACAGTAACACAGACCATAATGGAACATCTTACGTTTGCTTATGCTGCAGTCAGCTGCTGACAAAGAAAACATGGTACTGAAACTTCACCTCCAGAATTCATACAACAGGAACAAGAAAAAATTAGGCTTCCTAATAATTTCAGCTAATCGGTACAATATTAAGACAAAAAGTAAAAATGACAGAGTCCATCTTTTTTGTTCCAGAAGACTTCTAACACAGAGCCATGTAATCATATCATATATAACCCAGATACAACAAAGGAAATAGTGGAACTAGATTCTAGTTTGAAGGCCACAGAAAAAAACATTTAATCTGAGCAGTAGCCTCTGTCCTGGTTTTATTGGGACAGAATCATAAACCTGCCATGTTCTGCAGACCATCAGCAGTTTGGAGTCAGCCAAGGCAGCTGACCTGAGTTGGCTACAGGTGTATCCCATCCCATAAACAGCACCCTCAGTATAAAGGGGGAAGGTTGGTGAAGAGAAAGTTTTCCTGCTTGGGTTCTTGCTGATCTTATGGCTGCCTTCCTGTTTCTTGTAGCCATCATCCATTTGCTGGGCTGAGTATAACTTTGTTTATTTATAGTGGCAGTGGTATTAGTTTAGCTGTTTCATTGAATTTGTTTTCATTTCAACTCATCCAAAAAGTCCTACTCCAACTCAGCCCTGCTGGGTTTAATAGCATACTATCATACAAGGGAGCTCTAGCTCTCTAAAAGCTGTTGATGCCTGAACTTCCTATTTGAGGAAAACTTCCCAGAACACTTAGAAGGCTGCTCACGTTGGCTTCAGTCTGACACTGATGTGAATGCGGGTATGGAATTCTTACTGGTGAACTAAACTGTTTAAATGAAAAAAAAAAAAGATGTAATTATTAGAGCATTGAGTTGAACATTCTTTGGTTTTTTTGTTGGGTTTTTTAGGGGCCTTCTTCACAAGCGCAGAGCTGCAGAGTGTCCGGCTTTACCCGTACACCAACAGTCTCCACGTCTTTGTCATTGCAGCAGAAGTAATTTATTTCCTCTTTATTATGTACTACATGATAGTGCAGGTGAGAACCAATGGAAAGCTCGGTTCGTGGGATCACCTTGTGACTGGCTTTGATTTCACTTATCAAAACTTTAGGGCAGTCCTTGATTTCAGTAGGGCTGCCGCTGACTTGCGGTGATGGAAGACTGAATCAGATACTTTATCTGTGTTAAATGATAGGAAGGTGACATTTTATTTGACTGGAATGCTTCTCTTGAGAAAGATAATGAGATATTAGTGCCAGATGTAATTTTATCAATGTGTAGTAGACAGCTTCATTGTGGAGAGGATAGCCCTAATCTTTAGAGGAGTCCTGTATGATATGGAGTCACGAGACTCAGAGTAAAACTCCTCTTTTCACAGGGAAAACTGATGAAGACTCTGAAATGGCGATACTTCCACAGCAAGTGGAATCTCCTGGAGATGGCCATTATATTCCTTAGCTGGAGTGCCCTGTCTGTGTTTGTCAAGAGGACAATCCTTGGGACCCGAGACATCAGCTACTACCAGGAACACAAAGAGGAGTAAGTACTAATGTTAGTTAGTGCGTCCTTTTTCAGTGCTGCTTATGCAGCAACAAATCTATTTTTCCTTTTCCCAGAGAGCAGCTTGTCTGTGCTAGATAATGGTGCTCTGTATGGCTCTGTTCATCAACTGTGCAGGTATTTCAGGGCTGAGATGTGTGTCAGCAATAGGATTATCTTCTGATTCTTCTCTAATAATATCCAGCAGATGTGAGCACCAAGTTTCCCAGCATAGCTGCTCACTCCCTATCTGCATCATCCCCTCCTGAATGAACAAGCCTTTCTGCCACAGGACATCCACCCAGATAGTACATAATATGCCCCTTTCTTTGATGTAAAAATGCATGGGCTGAAGGACAGTAGTGGTTTATTTTATACAGAATGGGAAATTATAACATCTGTTAAATGGTCACACAGGAAAGAGGTCATAGAATCACCAGATGATTTAGAAAGGAAAGGACTTCTGGAGGGCTCTGCTCTAACCTCCTGCTTTGGTGTTAGATCAGATGCTCCAGGCCTTGTTTGATTGAATTCTGACATCAGTTCCAGTGCTGAATCACTCTCACTGTGGGAAAGAGGGTTTTTTCATGGCTAGTTGGAATTCCTTTTGCTGTAACTTGTGGCTGTTGCCTGTTGTCCTTTCGTTGTGCACCTCCACGAGTGTCTTGCTACATCCTCTCTACAACCACTGACTAGTAGCTGGAGACAGCAATCAGAGGCCTCCTCAGCTTTCTTTTCTTCCAGCTGAACAGACCCAACTTCCACATCCTTCTTTCCTATGTCCTGTGCCCCAATCCCCAACCATCTCAGTGGCCTTGCGCTGGACTCAATCTCCTCTTTGCACTGGGCAGCCCGAAACGGGACTCAGTATCCCAGATGCAACCTTACTAAGTGCTGAATGAGAGGAAAGGGCAAACACTTCCTTTAACTTGACAGCTACATTCTTGCTAACACGGTGTGCTTTTATCTATAGGAATATGGCACGTGCTACGTTAGTATGTACAATTTGTCAAAGCTTTGTGATCACCTTTGTTGCAAACAAAATCATAAGTACAAACAATGTGCTATCTTTACAAATGTTAAATATAAGTATTACCAAGGGGTTTTTTGGTTAATGTTAAGATTTGACTCATCTGACTCACAGATCAGTTCTGACCTCTGATCTCTGACTTCATTCCTAAGGGTACCTTCTCACATCACAGCCAGTGCATCCTGCTGGCCACACAGCACAGAAGAACTTCGTCTTCCTTTCCAAGGGCCAGAATTTGATAGAAATTTTTTGTATTAGCTGCCTTTAAACTGTGACGTGATAAAAATGAGCGGCATTTGGGCTGCAGCCTAAACTCTCTCAACTCCAGCTAATGCTGATGAAAACCCCTCTGCTGTGCACAAGTGAGCTGTTTGTGTACACGCTGCAGGAAGTACAGGCGGGAACATTTAAGCAAGAACACAAGTTAGCTCTCTGCTGAAAACAAGGACAGAGTGACCGGCTTTTCCAGCACACTCATTCATCAAAGGTTTCTGTGTGCATGGTCTAGTGCACCTTTTCTTTTTTTTTCTTAACAGCTGTGCAAGCTTTAATGAAACTGCAAGAGCTGATGCTGTTCTTGGCTACCTGATTGCATTCCTAGTGCTCCTCTCCACAGTGAAACTGTGGCACCTCCTGAGGCTCAACCCCAAACTAAACATGATCACTTCAACTCTAAGGAGGGCATGGGGTGATATCTCTGGATTCATCACTGTTATTGGGATCATGTTCCTTGCCTATTCCGTTGCTGTGAGTACCACTGTTGTTTCTGTTGTCTGCATCTGGGTGCTGACAGGTTACAGGAGTTATTTCTGAATGCTGAAAGCAGCATAGCTTTGAACTGTAAAACTGAATAAAGCTGCCTATGGATATCTTAAGTTAGCAGCTTGGAGCCCAATCCTTCAGTAGAAGTGAAAGAGGAGGTAAAATACCCACTTGTCTGTTCTTTGCAAACTGAAATTTAGTACAAAAAATCAAACACTGAGACAAAAAAGAGATTCTTTGTGTGTAATAGATGTGACAGAACAAAGTACAGGAAAAATCATTTTCTGGATTAAGCTCAAATTGGAGAATGGAGCAAGTGCCATTTTCTGTTTGGTTAATTTTTAAGTGGGAAAATATTTTTTTGCCTATTATAGCAGTACTTATGCACATAAAATGACATTTTAATTTTAATGAGATTGAAGAATTATTGGGCTACAACTCTTTATGTATATTGTTTTAGCCAAAATGTTTTGTGTAAACTTTCTGGCAGAGCGCTGTGGGAAATTCAGCACATCTCAATCACAAAATCACTGGAAAAAGTGGAAAGTGTCAGAGCCAAATCCAAACTGTCCTGTAAAGGGCAGCCCTGTGACAAACAGGACCTGCTGCAGTCTCACACTGTCTGATTTCACATTCCTCATCTCCCTTCCTCCAGCACTGACACACTGGCAACTGAGGAGCTTTAGGCAGTGGTGTGGCCACAACCTTAATGGGTCCCATGAAGCAGCCTGTTCTCATCCCACAAGTGCTGGAGCTGTGAAAGAAAGAGGCAGGAATAACTGTGTAGAAGTGGAGAAAAAGGTGAGACTGCAGCAGCCCCCATTTAAACCAGACACAGTAGGTCCACCTGACATAGATGAAGAAAACAGCAGCTTGGTTACTGAGTGCAAACAGGAGGCTGGCTGTTGGGAAGGATCTGTCTGCTGAAAGGCAAGTGTGTGTGACTAGGATTAATTTGGTCAACTATGCAGGGATAAATCTACTTAAAGGTGGTCTACATTACTTAATTTTGTCATCTATTTGCAGGATTTTTACACTATCTAGCAGCAAACTGAGCAGGTATAAGATGTTCTCATAGGATGAAAGGTCTTTCAGCTAAACACATTCAGAAAATGAGAATTCAGTTCTTAGCTCTAGGTTAGTCTTCTGTGACCTCATCTGGTGTTTCCAATCTTTGTAAACAAACACACCCCCCAAAATGCAAACAAGCTTCATGACTCTAATGGCAAAGCTAGGAGGGCTTTTTCTGTATCACATAATCACAGAATCTTTGGGCAGAAGAGACCTTCAAGATCATCAAGTCCAACCTTCGACCCCACACTGCAAGTTCACCACTAAACCATGTTGCTAAGTACCAGGTCCACAAGCCACTTGAATACCTCCAGGTACTGCAGCAGCCAGTGCTCTGATCGGGACACAAAATATGTTGTTTTTCCTCTGCAGACAAATCTGATATTTGGCTGGAAGCTCTACTCTTACAAAACTCTCTTTGACTCAGCAGAGACCATGGTCAGTCTGCAGCTGGGAATCTTCAACTATGAGGAGGTACCACCTCTGATTTTGAGAAGTTCATCACTGTAATTAGCAGCTCAGCTATCAAATATGTTTTGAATGAGCAAATAGAAGGGCTTTCAATTAGTGCTAGACTTTAATTTTGCAAGCTCCACAGCTTCCTAAAGCAGCCCCTTTTATTAGAGTGCAATGTAACTTACATCTCATTTTGACTATCTGTAGACTCATAATGAGCCTTTCATCGAGAAAGGTGCTCACATTTTAACTAGATATGTTACTTACTGATTACAGAGAGTTTTGAGTAATTTCCTTAGAAAGCTACAGACAGAAAGGTGAGCAATGCCCTTCATTTGTTCTGCAAACACCTCCATCAGCTTCCCAAGAAAGGCAAGGCCTTCCACAGGGGAACTTTACATTTGGTTTTAATATTCTTGACTTTTTACATTAAGTTCTTTCAAATATTACAATAAGCTTTAAACAGCTCTCTCTGGATTAAGCTAGTTCTTGGACATCTCTTACTGTGAAGTCCTACTTGGTGGATGTTTTTAGAGCATGGATTCAACAGGGTACGAGTAGCTTTGAAGATCAGTAACTGGGTACAAAATTTTTCACCTCTACATCCTACTCATGCCACTCATGGTGTTAGTCATGAGAACACATTCCTGTGTTATAGCTTACATGAAAATGAGGGGTTTGGATTTTCGTACAACCCTTCATTTTTGTGTCCAAGACTGACTGGGCTTCTTTGTAAGCACACTGTTAAATAAAAGCAGACAGATTTTTTTCTGTACTTTGAAAGCTGAGGCATGATGGAGCTTCAGCTCTTCTGTGGATAAACAGATCTGCAGGCTTGTCAACTTTCACAGGAAACTTTCAAACCCTTACAATCCAATGTGAGTACTTAAACCCACCAAAACAAAGATTTCCCATATTCATATGAAATATTCTATTATCTTCATACTACACCATGTCAACACAGGAAAGTGACTAAAGAAAACTTTATATATAACATAGCATAATTTATTAGCCACAGAGTTTTTCAGAGACTAACTCCTCATTGTGTCTTAACTGCTTGTATGTATGCTTGCTTTGGTTTTACAATCAAAATATGATGTCTTACCTTATGAATACTACAGGTCTTGGACTACAATCCAGTTTTAGGCTCCTTCTTAATTGGATCCTGCATAATTTTCATGACATTTGTGGTACTGAATCTGTTCATTTCGGTGATTCTGGTTGCTTTCAGTGAGGAGCAGAAGCACTACCAGGTATGTTCATCTCAGCTCTCCTGCTGTTTTTAGCATTTATTGCTCAGCCCTTACTCATGACTTAGGTATTCCACCACTGGATGAAACCCTTGTAAACTCAGTACAACTCTTAAGAAGTCAACATTTACTCATGAGGCACACTTCAAATTTTCCAGATTTATGTTATCCATTCCTGTTCAGATGACTTTCTGTTCAGATTTAGTACAAGATCTTAGACTTGTGCCCCAGCTCCATTGAAATTAGTGCCAAAACTGGTACTAAAGTCCATGAGGACTTACAGATCCTTTTAAAAATGTCACTGAGTGCTTGATGCATTCAAGCTATTGACAGGACAGTGAAATCCAGTTGAGTAGTCCAGTACTGTCCAAAATCCCTCTATGTTTTAAATAAAGTCAAGCGAGATGAAAACGAAGGAAACGGTCAATGGAAAACAAGATCCATTTTGATTTTTCTTTTATTTCATCTGGAAATTGTGGGTGGTAGCTCATTGTACACACCACTAGCTGGATGGTAGCTGGCAAGTGAATTCCAGGCTCCTGGAACAAGATTTCCAGGGGCTTTGTCAGAGCCCAAACGTCTTCTATCATGTCCATGTTCACCCATGCTCATCTGGAACTTTTGTCTTGATAAAAATATGGGCATGATGGTTTGCTTGGGCTGTTACTCATGCTCTGCTGAGAGTCAAAGTTGGCTTATTTCACCTCAATTAGAGGTTTTTTTCTCTCGTGACTTTCTCTGGCAGCAGCAGAGGCTGTATCTATCCCTTTCCAGTCCATGCATCCAGGTAACTTAGTCCTCGTTGATATTTTAGGCTTCAGAAGAAGAGGAGATTGTTGATCTAATGCTAACGAAACTTTTCAGTTTCTTCGGGATTAAATGCAAGAAGGAAGAGAAGCCAGTCCCTAACGATCAACTGGAATAACCGATCAAGGACTAAGTGCTAACCGCGATGAGAATTCACTTTATTTGTGGGTGTTTTATTTTTTTCACTATCAGCTGCAGAGGCTCCACTTCGGTTATCGTGGCTTCTGCCTAAAACGCTGTGGCTTCAACCGTTGCTAACGTGTTATTTGGGAGTATTAGCTATGAAATTGTTAAACCTGAGATAAAGCGCTCCACGTGCACTTCTTGTAGACTTCGGCATCTGTATTTAATAAACACTGATCGTTTCTTGCACCCTTTGGCTAGAACCCCTCGCTTTGCGCCAGGCGGGCCCCGCGGAAAGATGGCGACCCCTTCGGACCGCCCTCCTTCCCCCAGCCGCCCCCTTCTCCCGCCTCAAGCACGGCGGCCTGCGGGAGGGGCACGGAGCCCTTCGCTCCCGCAGCTTTCCGGCCGCTGGCTCTTCAGTGGCCGCGCCGCCCGTCTGAGGGGACCCGGCGGCCACCNAGCGCGGAGCTAGCGCCCGAGTTTGAGTCCCCGCCTGCCAGCCCCCGGGGTGCGGGGACACCTCTTTGTGAGGAGTGTCGTGTGGTTTAGCGGCCCGGGAGGGCACGGCTGGGGCGAGTAGCGGGAGGCGGCTGCATCCTCTGAGCTGCGCCCCTCTCGGACGGGTCATCTCCGGCCGCTGGGGCGGGGGCGTCCGCAGGGGGCTCGGGGAAGAGCCTGGCAAGATGGCTGAAGCCTTGCAAGGGCTGGTGCCTGCTCGGGGCAAGTGCCTCCCTGCCTCTGGCAGTGCGGCTTTCACCCGTTCCTTGTCCTGCTGCTGACACTCTCCCAGTTCCTCCTCCCGTGAGGAGCTGGGTCACCTCGCTTAACTGGCAGAAAACTTCTAGCCTCCTCTCCATGCTACAGTTTTTAGCAAAGTGGTCCAATTTCCGGCTGCAGCTTCACCGAGCGGGCCGACTGTGGAGAACACGAACTTGACAAAAGCAGGAGACAGCTTTTCCTGGGACCGTGGAGCTGAGACAGCCTCTTGGTAGCTCCAAGGAGCATCAGCAGCAGTAGGAGACATGGGCAAACCCGGGTGAATGGAAGAGACAGGCCTGCGGCAGTGAGCTGGCGTGGGCTGCCAAGAAACCTCAGCCAGATTTTTAGGGTTTTGGGCCTGTTTGAACTAGAGAAGTTTGGCTCTGTCGCCCCAGCTCCTGTGCAGTATTGCTACAGAAGTGGTAAGGCAGGAGATGGACTTACGCACCAGGGCTTGGTGTGATTTTGCACTTAATGTAGTGAATTCTGAAAGTATCTGCTGCTGTTGAAACTTTCTTTGAATGAAAGCTTGCCACAGAAGTCTGGAAAATGGAATCTGTGGTACTCCAGCAAAGAGAAATGTTGAAAAGGGAGGAGAGAAGAGGAGAATATGCTTTAAAAGTAACGACTGCCATTAAGAGCTCATAAATTTCCTTCCAGATAGTCCTTTAACCTGTTGAACTGCCACCTTCTGCAAGTGAAAGACATCAAATTTATTGGTCGTTATTTGCAAATTAAGGGAGTCGGGATTAAACTTTTCCCACTAATCTAAGTGTTTAATATACCCATGGCTTTTCTGTAGGTACAGTTTGAAGAAATAACATAAGTTACGCTTTTGTTTTAGGGAGAGAGGAAAAATTTTGTATGCCTCTCTGTGGAGGTGTGAGTTTTCCTTCAGTCTTCGGGTATCTATTTCTGAAATATTTAATTGAGGCAGGTCTGAATTCAGAAAGCGTTAGTTAAGCTGAAACCAAAGTCACACCGAAATGAATGAAACTAAAGTAACTTTAGCTGCTCTTCTGAAAAAGAATGCTCCCAGAGAGATTTGGTATGCTTTGACATCTCATATTTGCTTAATTTGATTTATTTAATGGACTGATCACATAAGCTCAAAGTTCAAATTTCGAGATTACTTATTAACTATTTTTAATTTGACCTTTACTTTATTTGCAATGGGGTTTGTTGCACAGTTAGAATTTTCCTTTTTTCACTTTTTTCCCCCCCCCCTACAAGAACCACATGTGCTCTTCTAACCGTTGAGAACATTTTGCTGCTGTGTTCCAAACTGCTCATGGATGTCTTCTGTTTTTCCTTTTATTTTTTTTATAATGTTGTTATCCTACATAAAAGGATATTGGTTGGTTTCTTTGTGACATGTGCGTTGTCACAAATGTTCAGCTTGGATTGAGATTCTGAGTTCACTACTCATTTCCAGTGACATTCCTTATGGGTTTAATGTCTCGACCTACAATGATTTAAAGACATTTGATTTATTTTGTTCACGAGAACACGTCCTGAGAGGTTTCTGTAGGTATAAATAATGCTGGCTGAAATTCTCTGGGGATTTTGTGTGGTAATTCAGAGAAAAATACTTCATCTTTGTGTTTCACTCAAAATCCTTGGTGTACTGTACTTGCAAAAACATATATTGCTCTACTGAGGTCTATAAAACTTAGGGCATCTTCAAAGACAGACCATTTTATCTGAGACTTGCTTCTCTTCCACATGTTCAGATATAAGTAAGAAAGAGGATTGCTACAATTGAAACAGCCTAAAATATGACTGACTTACAATGGGAAGATTTTAGCAAGTCTAGAGCAAGAACTCTGTTTTCCTTCATGTACGAGTTTAGAAAATGGACAGGGATTTGCAGAAGTGTAGTTTCTGTAGCAGGTGTAAAGAGCCCAGCCCAGAGGGAGAGCCTGAGAGAATTTGGAGCAAAAAGGAAGACCAGTCCAGCTGTACTACTCTGGTACTGATCACACAGGCAGCTCTAAGAAGTTTTCCTCTCCAGCTTCTAGAACATCCCTTACCTAGCTGGATAGGTGCTACAAATGAAAATCAAAAATAAATTAATTAAAAAAAAAGGGGGGGGATGGGGAGAAAGTCTCTATGGGGAGACTATGAAAGTGAGAAGACAGACAAAGCAGGCTGAAAATACTTAGAGTGAGAAAAGTTCCAGGTAAAATGTTAGCAAGAAAAATGTTGCCTGTTTCAATTAGTTCTTTTGAAGTCTCTCCATATCACTTTATAGAAATAATTGCTTCTAATAAAAGCTGGTGCAAGTTGCCCTGAATCTAACAGATCTAAAATACCTGTAGAATAGTAAGCTTGCTGTGAAAAGACTTAACAAGGTCTTAAATATGCTTATTTTAAAACTGTGTGGAGTAACTACTGTATTCTTCTCACAGGAGCAATGTTAACAGAGAGCAAACTCTCTTCGGTAGCTGTTCCCTGTATGAGTCATCTTAGTAATTTGCTCTGTATTAATTTGCCTTAGTTTTACATAGATCTGTGACAACATTAAACAAGGAGACATAGACTATAGGAAATGTCAGGGGGAAGGAAGGGAATCGGCTCCTTTTTGCTAAGGAGGTTGCAACTTTTTTCCTTCAGCTGATGGCTGTCTTGAAGTTCTTTGAATGAGAGGCTGTAATGCTGACACCGTTTCTCCTGAGTGATTAACGCTGGCCTTCCCAGGAATAATAGTGGTTGTCAGCAGCAAACACTGAATGTGCTTGAAAAGCCACTCTGCTATTACAGAAGTGCATAGCTACGAGAAAAGGACGCGTACATGCTTTGGATTTCTACTTCTACTTGAAGTAAAACTACTCCTTTTGCTCCTGTACTTCATCAGTCTCTAGATGATTGCACAGGAAGGGGAGCCAGCAGAACACCTCACCGAGCACGTCACGAGCAGAACAAAACGCTTCTGTAAATTGTAGGCACTGTTTAAAATATCTTCCAAGACAACCAAATAAAACTAGCCTCAGGAAAAAAGAAAACCCCACAGCTTAAGCCTGCAGACGTGTTACTGTATTTAAGTGAGCAACATGCCACTGATTTCTGAAATACTGAGTTTGTTTCCTTTTAGCCCGCAAATTCACAGACAAGCATGAATGGATAACAGTTGAAAATGGCATTGGAACAGTAGGAATCAGCAATTTTGCACAGGTATTGATCCCTCCCCCCCTTACCCAAGTCTGCAATATTTATTTGCACGTACCTGCTCTTGGCCTTGCTCTTTGGACAGTCACTTTTTGTTATTGTTCTAATTACATACGCTATACAATGAGCCTGGGTCTTGAACTTGGATCTATCACCTTATTTGTGAAGGGAATGCTGCTTCAGCATGCTGTTAACTTCTTAATCGCTTCAGAGTGAGCCTGTGGAGAGCTGAACTTAATGAGAGACATAATGGTTCAGCAGATTTTAAAACCTGTATTACTTCAGTTCTTAGAGGCCTGAGGAGTTCGTGGCTACGTGAAGAGGATAGCATGTGCTTTTTGGGCCAGATTTCCCCTGAACATGACTGTGGTGTGATCCCTCTGGCTAGAGAACAACTGCAAATGGAATTGCAGCATGGCGTGTATTTCTTACCCTGGGATAGGAATTCCTTTGGATTTCTTGTTTTGTTCTTGTGCCAAGTACTTGATTTGGAATAGTCACAGGCAAATTCAGGATAGTGACTTAAGAAAATCTAACTTGAGAAGCTGTCAGTGAAGTGGAATTAATGTTTCTTAGGACAAGCAGCACTTCCCATAATCTCAGTTTTCTGTGAATAACTGTAATAATCTGTAAGTCTCTCGTGAGATGGGGTCCAGTGGTCAGTGAAGAGGCAGAAACCCATTCTGGGTGAGCCGATTGGTACAGTGACAAAGCTCCTTAGGAGGTGAATGAGCACAGACTGTATGCTGACAGCTCTCCAGTTTGTCCGACTCTCTGGGCGGGAATCATCGTGTTTCCTTTCAAATTGCACTGGAAGTAAATCCTCTGTGTTTTGTGACAAAAAGACAATTCCCTCAGATCGTTGGGAGCTTTGTCCTTTCAAGCGGTTGTTCCTCTCGCTGATGCGAAGAAGATGAGCAGATGTTATTTCTCATTCTGCCTGAAGAGATCTGTATATAAACCTTGTCACTCAGCCTGAGGGTTATTAACACTGTAATAGATAAACAATAATTTGGCATCTAGGACATGATAGCAAATGATTTTTTTTTCAAGCTAAATGTTTAAAAAGTGAAAAATATGCAGTCTTTAAAAAATGAGAACTATAGAGACGGGGATGACTTATCTACAGATTGTAGAGTTACTGTATCAGATCTCTCCTGTGTATAGTCTCTTCCTTGTATGCTTTGATGCTTTTCTTTTTCTTTTAAGGAAGCATTGGGAGATGTTGTTTACTGTAGTCTTCCAGAAATTGGGACAAAATTGAGTAAACATGGTAAGTTTCAGCTCTGATTTCTAATGAAGTAATTGTTCTATTTATCCCACTATCCCTTTGTGAAGATGAATTTTATGAAGTACTCTTTATGTCCATGAAAAATACCATTATAAATCTGGATGCAAAATAAATTCAGATATTTCTACAAGACACAGCTTTAATTGCAAATTCTCACTGTCAGACTATGCGTGGTAGCAGAAAATAGCTGCTTATTAAACTGTGAAGACATTGGTATAAAAATCAAATATTTGAAATATTTTTAATGATAATTTTCTCTATGCTCTGTTCTTAAAATATTTATGCTTTGTTTTGGACTTGCTAGTGTTTAGGCTGGCTTTCTAATTCTGCAGTTGCACATTTGAACTGCATGATATGAAACATCTGATATCAAGCTCTCATTTTTTCTCTGAATATAGAGACTCGGTAATTTTTGGGTATTGGCTGTAATCATATGGTTTTGTTCATCGGTGATGTACAAATTGTTAGATTCTTAACCGTTCAGTGATGTGATTTTCCATGTTAAAGAAGAGAGAGCATTAACAGGTAGAAAGCCGAAGTCTATTCAGGTGTTTACATAGAGAGCTGTCTCGCTGGGACATGAAGAAAAGATTGTCATTAGCTTCAGATATTGCAGAAAATAGATGTGGATTTACTGAGGTCAAGTTCTTTTGCCATCTTTATTGTTGAATAGGTCCATATCAAACTGTTTTGGCCAAATCTCTCACATCACATTGAATGGTGAATGTTAGACGAAAGGCCTTTCTGTGTAGGGTTTTAATTAACTAATTGTAGTGTTATCTGAAGGAATTTCATTTCCATTTAGTTGTTCTCTTTTCTACCTATTCTGCCCTTAGTCTAATTCCAGGCCTTCCCAAAACATGTTGTTCCCTGATTCCTTGTGCTGATGCCTATCTCCTCTTCTGGCAGCTCCTCCAGTCTCTGTCCTTTTTGCTTGTGGTTTAGAGCTACTCTGGCCTAACATTGCTCCAGGCACCATTTCCATAACTGCCTACAAAATAGGAAAAAAGGGAAGAGCGGCCGGGTGATTCCAGTGTGGTGCTTCTGAATACTAATGTGTGTGTTCCAGGGAGCGCAAATGTAACGCTTGATGGTGTTTCTGAAGAAAAACTGGCATTCCTGAAATTGTGGCTGTCTCTATTTTGTAACCAAATTATGTACAAAAATGTTTAAATTGTAGATGAAAAGGCATATTTCGGACTTTTGCAGCAAGAGCTGGATGTGGTTCCTTCTAACCAGGTATCGTATCATATGCTGTAGGTTTTTAGCCAGAGGATTAGCCAAATGTAAGGAATTTCCATCCCTTCTGTAACAGCCAGCTAGGTAGTATTTCACACGTTCCCCGGAATAATTCAGGAGCATAAACATTGAATTTAATACTGCTGATGATTGTCAGAAAGTTAGTGACTTCAGTCTTGTTGACAGTTTTCCTTGCTGAAGATGAAAACACTCCTACCGTGGGTAGGTCATCACCAGAATGTCTGACGACAAAAACTAAAGCGCTTTGTATTTTCCTCTTGAAAAACCCTCAATCGTATTCTCTGTTTCAGATGAGTTTGGAGCTCTGGAAAGCGTGAAAGCTGCTAGTGAACTCTACTCTCCTCTCTCAGGAGAAGTGACTGAGGTTAATGCTGCCCTTGCAGATAATCCAGGGCTCGTCAATAAATCTTGTTATCAAGATGGTAAGATGTCATTTTAATCTTTCGATAATGAATCCCACCTGAATTCTTGCTATCACAAATGGCCCTGCAATTCCCAGTTCTTCCACTTAAATGGTGTGGAGGCTTAAACAGAATATATTGAATATTTTTCAAGCTCAATAAAATTTAACATGCAAGTATTATTGTAGTCTTGTCTTTGCTGACAGCTCTTTTACAGTGTGTTCCTTTCAGACAGACTATGGTCGAATTTAAATCTATTTGTCTTTTTTGATCTTGTAACAGCTCGTGATACTTGAGAGGTCAGGGTTTTTTTACTCTTTCTAGACTGCACCTCCATAAAGCCACTGTTAGAGACAGTACTCAATTAGACAACTGCTTTGTCTCAAAGGACATTTCTTGTGACAGGTTGTTTGTTCTTTTTTTTTTTTTTTTGAAAGTATTGAAACATTATTTTGCCTGCACAAGAAACCCTGTTGATTCTACCAGTGTTACAGGGCCTGGATGCCTGCTGGGAGTATTTTTCTAAGGCTGTAGCGTGAATAAATCTTTCTTGTGGGCTATTAGCAACTGTTTTTCTTTTTAATTTCCTAACTACAGGTTGGCTTATCAAGATGACTGTGGAAAACCCTGCTGAACTTGATGAACTGATGAATGAAGATGCCTATGAGAAATACATAAAATCCATTGAGGACTGAGCTGGGATAATGAAATAAATCCATATAAAATATTTCAATGTAGTTTGTCATCAATATGAAGCGAAGTATGGAATATCCAGTTTTGGCAACCTGAAAAATACATACTCCTTATGATCATATATACGAGGCCATAAATAACTGCAGTGCTAAAAATGTTGAACATCTACGTACCTGCAAGGGTGGTTTATTCAGTTGTCTGATTTCTGTAACTTAGGATGTTAACTATAATATTTTGGGAAACAAAATTTATTTGCTGAAATACATACTTCCCAAGATTCGTTTGACAATCAAATTTAGTAACAACAGCCTTAATATGGTAATTTTGTAGTAGGCACATGACTGTTCCTGCAGCCTGGATTACAGCTTTCCCTGAAATAATTTTCTGTTCCTCCCAAGATACTGATAAGCAGTGTCTCCCTAACCTAACGTTTTTCCTAATTCTAGTTGCAAGAATGATACCTAAAAAAGGAGAATCCATATCAATGATTTTTACTTCTTTACAGAATTCATTAGTCCTTTTGTTTTCCTTCCTCATTTTACTACGTAATCAAATAGTTTTGCCTTTGAGGCAGAAGGTGTGGTCCTTGTCTTCTGATTTATGTGCTTCCTTAGTATGCAGAGCTCATGCAATGATAGTTTGTCAAGGTTCTGGAGGGGATTGTTTAGGCTGTGGTTTTTTGTCTAGTAAACACTTCCTATGTCACAAGTAATTAAGAAACTTTGTTTCATGCCCAGCAATTGTGATTTCAGAAGAGTAGATACTTGTGAAAACCATGTGAGCAGTAATAGTTTGACATACAATGTGTCTTTAAGATCAGGTAGTAGGCACACTGCTGTAATGACATCACAGGAATGGAACCAAAACTTTCACTTCACCAACCAGTAAACTAAGGCAGCTGATTCCATTAAACTTAATATTTAATGAGTCCACAAATGCGCACTCAAAGTTGATGTGACATCTAAGGGTATGGTTGAGTTGTACAGGAGAAGGTGACAGTACAGCAGAGTTTTGATCTAAGACATTTCTTCACTGTTTTAAAATAGTGATTGGAAGTTCAGCACAAAACAGGAATGAAAACCAAGTATCTGTAAGTTGAGCTAAGAGGAAGCAGGGGAAAGTTTAATCCGTGTAAGATGACAAAGGCAAAATTTGGACTCCTTTGGAAGTCCCTTTCAAAAGCCCAGCCCTTCTAAAGGGCAGAAATACACTGCAGGTTATACAGAAACTTTTCTAGTGTAGAAAAATGTAGGGCTTTCTTTTCCAATCTGAAGGGATGTCGAAGTAACGGGTGAGGTTTTTTGAAATCCTAGGAGCTGATTTTCCCTGCACAAGTCACAGATAAAAGGTCTGCCAAGAGAGACTCCACTGTGTATTTAAGATAAAACTCTTCCCCATAGGAGTTAAACTGCAGAGCGGCTGAGGGGAAAGAGTGGGTTTGACTGTGGGTTCCACAGGAGCCCTAACTTGGCAGTAGTTGATAAACAAAAGGCTCTGGTCAACCTGGTGTAAATGCTTTAAAAACTGTCAGTGCTTATGCATTATTCACGGTATCATGCAGTATTTATTGTGACAACATTCGGGGCTGAGAGTAGCTGGGAGCTTGATCCTGGCCTCTTCTGCAGGCTCCCTGTGTCACTTTGGAGCTTTGACCTCCCTGTGCACTTTGCAGAGGGAAAGAGAAAGTTTGTTTCAGATTAGAATGAACCCAGGCAAATAGGACAGGAATGCCCGAAAATGTTTCCAGTTGATACTGTTTCTTTCACCCTATTTTTTTCCAGCTTTACTACAGAGTGATAGCCCTTTGTTGACTGCCATGTGATATATGGCCCTTGTGGATCTCCCTTTAACGGTTACTCCAGAGCACTATGATGCATTTTTATACTTTTTTCTTTTTTTTTCCTTAAAATGTTTGTATTGTTTCCGTTTGATCAATGAAACATGAAACAGTAACTTCTGTAATCCCCTCGGGAACCTGGAGAATAGCAAATACCAGCAAATCCGATCTCTTCCTCAAGCTTTGCCCTCATCTGTGTATTTACAGTGTTTATCAGGTTACATATAAGTGTAGATAAATTACAGATTTCTGGAGAAGCTATCTCAGACAGAATTCAGCTCTTATTTCATGGTGTACCGTTGGAAAAGGGATGTTCTTTTGCTTAAAAAGGAGGACCAGGAACCTCTCTATCCCTGGTGCTTTTAGGGTTTTAGATGACCTTAAAGTGACTTACTAAATTTAACAATTCCCCTTAAAATGAGATCAATAATACCTAGGTGCTTTTCTTGTGTGGTTTATGCCAAGAGCTCTGGTCTTCTGCAGTTATTTGAACCAAAAGATGTCTATCGAAGCAAATATTTTTCTTATATCTTTCTACAATAGATGCAACTTCCTGAAATATGCTGCCAAAAGGATATATTCTTCCTTGTTTAATGTTTGCTACCCAAGCAGAGCTCTGAGCTTTCAAACAGTCTTGTAACTTCACTCCATCCAGCAGCAGCGGGAAGCTTCAGGCAGACCACCCTGCGCTGGCTGGAGCCAGACTCTGCGAGAGCGTGAATGCAAAGCCTGCCAGCCCGAATCCCTAATGAGTGCCTTTCAGTGGCATAAAGAGATGCAGTGAATGTGTGTGAGCTTTGGTCTATGACACAATTTTAAATGCCTTTGTATAAATCGTACGGGGAGACATCAGACTTGTTCACCAGTGTGTGCTCCTACAAGAAATGAATAAAGGAGATGATTTCTTACAAAATAACCACTTTATCTGTGACCTCTTAAGTCTTGATCCTCAGCTTAAGAACTTAACGCTCATAATTACTGGATACTAAATGTTATAGACTTACTAGAGAGATTGGTTTTAGGGCAAATTTTGATTTCCGTACTTCTCTCACAACCAGTAATTACATCTCTGTCTCACCTGGGTGTTAATTATATCATCACCTTTCTCCTTGACGACTTTCTGTTCCACAAGTAGCAGCTCCTTTGTATCTCAAATTATCTAACTGAATAATATAAGCTAAACCTGGAACTAATTTTTTTCAATCCATATTTAGTTTTCTAAGATTTTTATTGAGATCAGTCCTGAAAAGATTGCATACCTAAATTTTTGTCTGTTTTTTGCAACCGATGAAGCACTGCCCCTCCCTGTGAATCTTGACCCATCACGTATATAAATACACTTCATCTAATTGTTACTTCTCACCAGAGAGGGAAAAAAAAAATCAATGTTACAAAACTAAAAGAACAAAGATATATAAATAATAACCCTTGGTGGTGTTCTGATGAGCATAAAATAAGGGCAATGTCAACTTCACTGTAATTAAATTAGCAGTAAGACAATTAGCTAAGCAGCTCTACTGATTAGGTTAGAAGTGCAGCGGATCTCGGTTTCTAATGCTCCCCTTAACTGGTGGCTCCTGTGGATAAGGATCCTCTTTTTCTTCATCCTGATAAGATTGGGAGTTCACAGACTTCCCGTAGCAGTTGTTCTCATCACGGAGTTTTAATACACCAAGCTGACACATAAAGGACAGAACCTCTGTCTTCATGTTGGCCTTGCTACGTGAATAAACAGAACTGCAGTCATCAACCAATCAATCAATCGATCATGATGCTCGTCTCTTCAACGGAGCAGGAGAGGCTTTTCCACTGCGACGCTGGGAAACCCCACGCAGCAAGAGGCAACGAAAATTGCACCACTGACACCGCGTGTTTTGGAGACGAGAAAGAAAACCTCAGAATAGTGCATAACTAATTCATAACACGAGTTCACCGGTGGGTAGAATGCTCCAGGTTGTTACATGTGAAAGATTTAAAGAATTAAATTTTTTAAAAAATAATATTAATTTATCAT
Organism: Baryphthengus martii; assembly: GCA_013396935.1. Classification (NCBI taxonomy): domain Eukaryota; kingdom Metazoa; phylum Chordata; class Aves; order Coraciiformes; family Momotidae; genus Baryphthengus; species Baryphthengus martii. The sequence continues at coordinate 152,196 of VWZK01009202.1, forward strand.
TTCACCACAGGGTGGCACTCGAAAGGTGACGGCTGGTGGCAGGGGCAGGGCAGCCTGCTGGGGCCAGTTCAGCTGCTTAGTCCCTGGCAGGTCCTGGCTGCAGTGACAGCTCAGCCTCAGTGTCACAGCATTTCCTAGGTCAACATCCAGAGCAGAAAAAATGGTGAGCACATCTTGCTTCACTGAAAAATATTTAAAACCCACTCCTCACAGCACTGTAGGTAACAAAGGACTTAACATAAACCTGGTTGTATTGTACTCGTCATCTTACCATCTTCCTTCTCCTCCAGTCTCCTCCCTGCCCCTCCTTGCAGCACACCTGAAACATGGCCTGGTGGGGAAGGGCACTGCATGGACAATCCCAAATGTGACCAAGTTCCAAACACGACGGCAGCCACTAGGCCAGTAGGAGCCTTTCAATAACAGAGCAGAGGTTGGCTGGGAGCTTTGGGGAAAAGATTCTTCCACCAAAGTCACCAAGAGGAAACCGCTTTTACATTAGCGAAGCTGCATCGGCCTTCCAGAGCCTGCCAAAGTCATGGCCAATACCACAGCTTCACTTCTACAGCCAGATGTGTGTAATGTGGGGAAATGTGACCGGACTAATGGAAAACTGAACGTCTTTGGCAAGCCATTTCCAGGGAATATGAGCTTGTGGATGTACAACAGTATTAAGAGACTCTTGAGCAATATCCATCAGTGTAAATTACCAGCAAGATATGCTGCAGATGGCACAGACAAATTTTGAGAGCATCTTAGGAGTGTCCTCAAAGTAGTTTTCTCCACTTTCCCCACACTACTTGAAACAGTCTTAGAGGAACTGTCCTTGGCAGGAGAATTTAGGCTGTGGTATCTGAATTGGTCAGAGTTTGCCTCACAATATTGATATCCCTCTCTTCCTGATAAAGTATAATTCAGTCACTTCAGACCTGATCTATTTTAACGCAGTACAAGTGTCCTACATCCTCTGCTATTAGGCTGTTTTATTTGTCCTTTGTTTATAGTGTTTAATTATTGATGGTGAATGTATTTTGCTTGGAGATGCACTTTAGTGAAGGTACAGCACTTACACCTTTCTCTAACCATGAAAATCAATCCACAAGATAGGAGGATGAGTCCGCACTTCTTAGAACTCCAAAGTACTTCTGTTTTTCAGCTTTCACCCTTCTCCCTTCTTCGCTGCATGGGCCTGATAGAGAATTAAGTGTTCTTGGCAACTCTTGTCTGTTCTGACAACTCCTCACTTGTGCCACAACTGGTGAGGAAAAGTCAGTGATAAAACTGGCGTAATGTCACGGTTGCACAGCTTTTTTTCTGCAATGTATCATCATCCTCATCTACAACTGCACCATTCTTGCAGTTTCTATTAGAGTAAAGGCCATTTCTTACATCAGAGTGGCCTGGCAAATGTGTTAGACAGCAAAAAAAGGAAAAATCAGCTGTTCTGAACCTTGGCGGGATTTTTTTGTCTACTTCCTATATCTTCCATAGGTTTAAAGAACAACTGAAGGACAAGATGGTCCTTTAATGCATGCCCCTGTTTCTACTTGATCCACAGTAGTAGGTTTAATAGGGAATCTAACACAGTCTTGCAAATTGCCACTCTTCAGAGGTAAGGAAGTTGTGGGGAAGCAATGTTAGAGCAGTGCCGTGCTCCCCTCGGCATGACTTTTGCAGCTCCAGTGTCCCTGGAGCTGGAGCCTTTGTGGCTCTCTGAAATTTAACCCACTTTGGGAAAGTGGGTTAAAGACTGGGGGGAACAGACTGGGAGTCCTGGTGGACAACAGGATGACGATGTGCCTGCAATGTGCCCTTGTGGCCAAGGAGGCCAACAGCATCCCAGGGTGCAACAGGAAGAGTGTGTTCAGCAGGTCATGGGAGGTTCTCCTTCCTTCCCCTCTACTCTGCCCTGGTGAGGCCACTTCTGGAGCATTGCACCCAGTTCTGGGCTCCCCAGTTCACCAAGGACTGGGAACTACTGGAGAGGGTGCAGCAAAGAGCTACAAAGAGGATTAGAGGACTAGAACATGTCTTTCATGAGGGAAGGCTTATGGGTCTTTTTATTCCGGAGAAGACTGAGGGGGGATCTTATCAATGCTTATTTATACCTGAAGGGCGGGTTCCAGGAGGCTGGACTAGATGATCTCCAGAGGTCCCTTCTAACCTCTGTCATTCTATGATCCTGTGAACCCTTACGATTCATTTGGCTAATACCTAGACAGCCTCACTTCTGCATCACCACTGGAGGAAAAGGCACATGCTGGTTAAAGAAAACATTTGACTGCTGGTAATGCTGAGTATTTGTGGGGCTTAGAAACCTTCCTCCTAATCCTTCAGCACTGAGAAACTTAAACTGCTACTTTTAGAAAAATAATAATCTCAGTTCATTTCATCTATTTTACATCTTCCCTCTACGAAAGCCACTCTCTCCTCTTCAGAAAGCCTGGTGGTTTTGTACTTTCCAGCACCTAACGCAGGCTTTTGGCAGCTAAGTGCTGAATTGCACTTGAGAACATCGCGACTGTTAGTAGCGACCGTAGCGACGCGGGGCCGGCAAGGAGCAAAAGCACAAAGAGTCAAGTACAGGCATCTCTTTCTGAACTACAGACCTCTAAACTACATCTGGAACGGTGTTGACGTTACAAGACTACAACGACAGCTACTTACACTTACACTCACCAAGACACACACTTAGGCCCATCCTAAGCCCACCGAGACACACACTTAGGCCCGTCCTACCATCTTGAAAGACGGTCACGCTTCAGCAGACCAGATTACTGATGTAACCCGGTGTACTGAAGCTTCCACAGAGGTTTATATTCACCACGTGCTCATAACTTGTATCATGAATCTTTAATGACAGCTGGAAGCTACAGGTTTATAAATATGTATTTGTCATAATTGTGACAACCAGTGACTAGATGCGGTTTTGGTGGAAAATTGTCTGAAATACTGTAAGGCTGGGTAAATCACAAGGCATTAGTAGAAAACATTGATTTTGAACTTTTGGTGATATTACATTACTTTTACAAACATTATTTCACCAAGTAATGTTTGTGTCTATAAACACTGCAGAAGAAACTATGACCCAAAGTAATTTACTAGTTAAGTACATAGTTAAGAAACAACATTTTTTTTTTTCTAAACAAGGTCAAGGAAATCAAAGAAACAGTAATAAAAACTCGCCCGTGAAAGAACGCTGTCTCCAACAGAGACAGTACAGAGAGAAATAACATGTGTAACACTGCAAGGGAGGCATGAAGTTTGTTTAACCCATTCCAAGAACAATAATTTTCTGTCACAGCAGTCAATTTTCCTGTGTTACAACATGGATTCGTGTCCAGATGTAGGCAGGTTCTGCACCCAAGTAGAGCTCATTTTTTATCAGCCTTAAAAGGCATGAGCTTCTTGCTGGGGTGCAGCTCCATGAAGCCACTTACAGGATGTACACAAACATTTGCTATGCCTCAGTTTAGGAAGTGGATTTACGAGGAATTCTAATCAATTTTAGTTTTACTACTTTTGATCAGGCTTAAAAACATATATATTAGCTCTTTGAGTTTAAAAGTATAATACAATTTGGCTTATTTTTAAGATACAGAAATATAAAAATTTTCAAACTCAACAGTAACACAACTTTGTGTCCCAGAAGGTGATAAAGAGGAAAGTATAACGCGTGAGACTTCGTTACACAATGTTATGAACTATTGTCTTGTTACTGTTATTCAAAGGAGTACAATTATGATTTAGTGAAGTCAGACTGGACAAAAAAGAGCCTAAAGATACAACACTATTTAAGACACAGTTTTCTCAATGACACTTTTAACAGAATATTCTATACACACAGACACCCAAAACAGCAACTATACCAATCAAATTAATCCCTAAAAACCACAGGTGCACCATAATATTGCATAGAAAGAAATCCCTGGCATTAAAACACTTGTACTGGAGACTAGGACTTTCTCCCTGCCTTACTAAATCAAAGCACATATGTTTTTTAAAAAAAGCACGTCTCACACTTGACATTTTTTCAGCTATATTCTTTGGAATTGCTAGTGCATGTGTTATTTCAAGCATATTTTTATTCTGCATGCTATTGTTTAATATTAACAAAAAAAGGAAAAAAAAAAGGAAAAAAAAAAAAAGGAAAAAGTTATCCTGCCAAAATAGGATGTAAAGTAATCTTTTTATCAGATCAGACCTTTCTCAACAACAGAAAGCTCAAACCCAAGCCAGGATAGCTGAATGAAGAAGATATTCATACAAGATGGGGAAATCCACAGTCAAAAATTCTCTCGGTAAAATAATTGAAAAGTCGTATTTGTGAGCTGGATAAAGAGAGTCCAACCACCAGCCAATGGTTTTACAGCTCAATGTTCACTTTGACCACGGAAGACCTACGTTCAGGTCCCTGCACTGCTGCACAGAAGTGCTCTTACCACTTTACTTAGGGCAATTCTCTCATATAAGCTGAACGTGAAAAAACCTTCCTATTGAAACACATATGTGTTCCTGCACATGTTTCAGTTTGAAAAATTCATTGGAAAACATCACCATCTTCCATTAAACAAAACAAAACAAACAAAACCAACCAAAAAAAACCCCAAACAAACCAAGAAACCAAACTGATGTAACTCCATAAGGCTAGTTATTTTTACTTTACAAGAAAATTGACTATATTCCTACCTTAAACTACTTATGCTTAAAAAAACCTTAATTTCAGTGCTCAAAAATATTTTCATCTGAGTAAGGAATCCTTTCACACATTCAGAACATGTAGACACGATGTGCATACAGGAAACAGAGTCACTGAGGAACTGCCAAGAAGCCATGCAGTAAAACTGGAAGGTAAAAGTCACTGTTTTCAGCTAGTCCTTACAGTGAGCACTTCCTCATGATACAAACTGCGCAGACAGATTAAATCCATCCAAAAATTCTAATGATATTCATTATGCAGCATCAGATAAATAGCAGTAAAAGCTGAAAAGACCGTATCTCCACAAATAGATTTCATAAAAAACTAGAATTTCTGGTTTCAGGTAGAATATATAGAGAGAATATCTGTGTAAGAGGTGAATATATACAATAAATATATTTTGTTATATTAACTCTAGTCACAGTTGGTTGGGTTTTTTTACTTAACTGCATCATTCCAGAGGTGCACCAGGAAGACTTATTTCTAACTGTAATTCTTTTCACTGTAATACGGGAAAATACGATCAAATTATTCTGGCTGCTACAGATACAGGATTTCTGGCAGCGCTGAAAATGTGTCAGAAATTAGAATTCATGATAGTATTTTTAGCATGAATTTTGTTTTAATAACAAAGCCATTATTGGACTTTTCTTGAGAGAGCAAAGCAACACATGAGATTTCTTCCTAGGAAACGTTGAAAGGCACGTACAAATTTCAATATATATTTAATAATACGTTAAAAAGCAGATTTTGAGTATTTCTGTAGGTTACTTGACATTAAACCACAGAATTAGCAGATGTTTGCCTGTTGGCGCTGTGGAAAACCGTTTCCATGTATCTGCGAAGGGATCAGGCTTATGCATGAACAGACATTTGTTCATTCAAGTGGTACGTTTTCCCCTCACATATGTTGAGACAACAAAGGGTGTGCACTTATTCTGCTATTTACTGAGATACCAGAGCACACACGTATTCATCAAAAAGCTACTTGCAAATGGTAAAAGAAAAAGAAAAAAAATAATTACCTGAAATTCTGTATATTTATCCAAAAGGAGTACGACAGTTTCAGTCACTGATTTTACGCTAATAAATAGCAGTATGTTTATCTAGCTGAAATTCCATTTACAGTCACTTAATAGTTCTGATTCCTTCTCGGATTTCTAATAATTAGGGTAGATTTCAAAAATATTGCCCTGAAAGGCATGGAATCACATGCAAAAAAAATAAAATAAAATAAAAATCTACCAGTTGAGTTGAAGCAGCAAACATCAATTTATATCAGACATACAGTACATTTTGACTGACTGGATAAAGCATCATTAGATTGCACATAAAAAAACATGGCACATTTCATCAAGATACAATTTTGCACAAGGAAGGACAGACACATTTCTACCTCTGCAGAGACATAAGCAATGAATAATTCACTTAAAAGTGAAGTACATGACCTATGGCTTATTGCCTTACCTAAAGCACTCTAGTAGTGCTTGGAAAGGAAGGTGGCACGGGCTCTATTCATGCAAATAAAAATACAAAGACTTGACATTCTTTCTGGAAAAAAGGATGGCTTGAAAATTTTCAGGTATTTTACTTGAAAGTTCATTTTGTGGAATTATATTATTCAGAAATGTGATTTTAAAAAGTTGTTTTGCTCCTACTCCCATTAAAATGATTGATGTCCCATCAACTTGAGAATTATCCTCTTTGATACAATTTTTTCTCCTCAAAGTCATCACTTTTGTCAGTATTATGTGATTAATATTTGGGATTTATTTCATCTCCATTTATTGCAATGCTTCTAGCAAGCCGCCTAGATAGCATCAGCTTGGAATCTAAAAAACTTAGAAACTGTACATGAATGCTGCCCGTGGAGAAAACACTGATGGTCGTTGCAACTGAACGTGGGTTTGGAAATTGGAATAAATCTTGCTTGGAAATAAATTAATGTGATAAAAGTGAAAATGTGTAATCAAAGCAGTGCAGCTTTGGCCGGTACTACCGATACGTTTCTATTAAAACCCCCCAACCTTCTTCCACACACTTCATCGACAGCATCCTCTGCTCAAAGCTGACTGGGTATAATCCCACAATTTCCAGGCTTTAAAAAGTGGGTGTTTATAAATGCTTCCGGAAGAGCATGTCTGGAACTGGACTTGCACATATGTCACTGATAATCTGTGTTCAGAATTTCGTGTTGAGGACAGGCTTAACTGCTTGAAAGCTCAGGAAGACTCAGTTTTGCAAAATATTTTTTCTGGTTCGCTACAGCCACCAAAGCTTTGATATTCAGCTTTGTGTTTGACAAAGGGAGGCATAAAGAAGAGAGCAATAAATCTGAACAATATAACGCCATAGCCCAATTCTGCCTACAAAACTTCAGCCAAAAGCAACAGCAATTTCACCTAAGTCGTGATTAAAAAAGAGTAATACAACAACTTCCTGGTGCACGTACATTGATTTAGGTATTCCAGAGTTAAAGCCACAGTCGCTATAAGGAGATTTTTAACCAATTTGAGACCTGCAGGCTCTCCATAAATCAAATGACAATGAAAACTGCCATTCACTGGAAAATAATTCCGAAGTTCCAGAATCAGAGTTATTCACTGTTAAAAATGGTTTTAGCACCATTTGTGTTTCTAAAGCCATTAAAACAGGAAAATCTTGCTACATCTTTATAAGCAAAGTTGCAGCATCTGTTAACCTAAAATGCATAGAAACTCAGCTTTTTTTCTCCAAGCATTTTCATCAGTCTACATAAGAGTTGTTGGTTCACTATATGGGTAAAAAAAGGGCAAGCAAAAACTGTTTTGGAAGGCTATAACACAGAAACAAAAAGATGCTTGGCTATATTTCCATCAGATTTCAAAGTGCTTTCAAACGGAGACAAGTCCTTTTCCTTCTCTCCAGTATTAAGGCTCTTATAAAAAAATACAAGTATAACTGAAAGACACTTGGGCAGTTCTTTCTCAAATACACCACTTAATATGCTTTAATCATGAACATTTTAAGATCCTAGTTCTGCAATTCTAGCTTTATAAATGTGTTCTCAGCAATATAAAGGATTACTTGACTACAAGTCGGGGCCTTAATATTCTAAAGTGTGAAATAGTGAATGTCAGCAGTACATTTCTTTTATATTCTGTCTCCATGAAAAACAAAGGGATTAGAAAAGTGACTGAGAAATTAAAACCAAGTTATCAATGCTACAGAAAGTAGCCATGCTATTATTTCCATTAAATCAGAAAAGGTGACCTAGAGAAATGAAACGAAACGCTCTTTTCCCATCAAGTTTCCAGACCTTTTTTTTTTTTTTTTCCTCCCCAGAATATATAAATTTAATTATTCTGACTGAACCAGACTCTAGGGAGACAAAAGTGCTCTCAATGCCCACCAAAGTCAAAAGGTTCCATGAGAACTCAACATTAATCAAGCCGTTTGGGACACTTAACCCTTTCAAGGAATGCAAAAATGCAGTTAAAAGTCACATTCCGCTCCTAAACATTCTACAGAAGAGCCAAAACATTAAAAGCCTGATATTACAGCCGTTCACAATCAGAAGATCACCCTGACATCGTTTTTACCTCTCGCAGAAGCTTTCTTTGTAAAGGTCCCTCTCCTACCAACACATACACGCCTAAATCCTGGAAAGTTAGCACCCGGATTTGGCACCAGCACAACCTGTATTCAATTGAACTCCTGAAAGAAAAAAGCAAGTTTAAAAAGGAAAAGACTATGCTTACTGCTAATATAATTTAAAATATACATTTGAAGGCAGAAGTCAGCATGCTCTATAATATTATTGGTATATTTCATATGGCAAGACAGGACTTGCTTCAATTTGTCTGCCTGAATTTAGCCAGTTTTGTGAAATCAGTCACTTACTGAATTCATTATGAAAAATTTGGAGAACTTTGTTTTTCAGAAAGCGAGCTTCTGCACCGATACCTTTGCTTAAGATGCTCGATTAAACTGTTAAGAGGAATAAAACTCAGGGTGGTGCTTGGGATGCAGACCGAAATTACAGATTCAACTCTTGGCATTCTAATTCCTTTGGTGCAATTCCACAATTTTCCTGCTGACCTGAACACAAGAAGCTTTCTGGGACCAACCCCACTAAAACAAACCTCAGATCCTGACAAACCTTTAGGACAACACAGAAGGTGAATTTTAAAACAAAACACTTGCTTTTAAAAATCTCTCAGCGGTTTGCATTTCAATTAGTAGGTGACCTTATTTTTCTTTTCTGTGCTTAAAACACATAAAGCAGGGTTCAACTTTTTTTTTAAAAAAAAAAAGAAACATCTTTGCTTTAAACCAATTAATCATCTTCACAGCATGATCAAACAGCTACACCTGGGGGCATTCGCGATCTCGTCTTTTTGGGTTCAAACCCATAATCTCTCCCTTAACCTTGCCCTATCAGGCCCTTCACCCCGCAGGGCAATTAACACGGCTGGGTCAGCGGGGCTCTGAGCTGGGACCCAGGCTTTGCTTAAGCAGGCTTAGGCAAACAGGATGGCTGGACGGGTGCCCCGTGGCAGTGCCCTCCGAGTCACCGGAGCCCGCCCTGGTTGAGGTGGCAGCAGATGGTCCTGACACCCGGGAGCACCTGCTCGCACCTCTGCGTCCCGGTCCCGGCCTGTGAATTCCGCAAATGCCCCGCGGCCCCCCGTCCCGCTCCAGAGCCCGGCTGGGCGGCTGCTTTGGCGGTAGCCGCGGCGAGTGCGCCGGGAGCCCGAGGCGAGAAACGCACGTCGGGCCTTCCTGCCGACACCCTCGACAGCCTGGAAGGTTTCCCCTCGACATCGCTAGTCAAATAAAAATATAAATTCTCCATCTGTAAACAGAACTCAGGAAAATAATCTTCCGGCGACTTACAGAGAAGCGGCTGGAAACGAGGCCTGCGGTGGGCCACAGCCCCCCGGGCGGGCTGGCGAGGC
>VWZK01009202.1:171058-216607 GCA_013396935.1 Baryphthengus martii
GTGCTCTTACCTCAGACAAAAGTATTGCAACTGTTTCTATTCCTATTTTAAAAGAACAGTAGTCCTGCCTGTATGCAAATTCCCCATCCAAACCAAAAAACGTGTACAAACCACGATGACATCCAGGGCTCTGTAACTGATAATGCCAAGAGCAGGTATGCTGAGGTCAAGGAAGAAAATAAATAAATAATGCAGGAGGTTCCACTGCTTTCTGGACTACCTTCTTTAACAGTCAGCCACACTGTGGGAACTACAGCGCCGTCCAGACTGACCCAACATTTCTATATTGCAATTTCATGGGGTTTTTTTACAGTTTGTAAGACTGTCAGAAAAAAAAAAAAGTCCTTGTGAACAATGTGGTTATTTGTAGTTTTTGTAGATGCTATTAGTAGAATTATAAGCCGATCAATGCCAACTGCTTTCATGTAGGTTTAGTTTCTTCCTGACCATAAGATACGATTCATTAGAGCCTTAAATAGCTTATTCTGGGGATGAAGTGCAACCTCTTCATTTAGATTCACTCCGAAGGACTACAGTAGCCTAGCAGGGTAATTTGACGCTGCTGAGCACTGGAGCAACGCCTAACTTCAGAAACATTCTTAAATCCACGCCTATTCCGCATGGCATTTAATCATATTCTTAACTTAAACAGTGATAAATCCCATTGAGCTTCACAGATAAGCATTTCTGTACATACCTTGGTAATCTGGCACCTGAAAGAAATGGAAATGATCTAGAAAGCAGACAGTGGTGGGACTGAGAGTTATTTACACATATTTTTCACTTGTTCTAAATAGCTTCATTTTTTTTTTNACAGGCGCCCTGAAGAAGCCTGGCCGTGTCCCTACACTGGCTCGACCATTTCCCCACAGGCTCCCCCCCTGGAGCCTGGCCATTTCCCCACTAACTCCCTCCAGGAGCGCAGCCATTTCCCAAAAGCTCCCCCTCAGCAGTAGCCCGGCCATTTCCTCAAAGCCTCCCCGTTCGCGGAGCCCCGCCATTTCCCCCAGGCCGCTGGGCCGCCGCGCGTTCCCGGGCTAACGGAGCCGCCTCAGGCCGCTGCGGGCNTTACATGTTTCTGTTTAATAAGTCTTCTGTGCATTCTGATAGTCACTTATTGTCGTTACATCTCATACTAAATTAGGGACTTTCACATCGAGTTCTCTCTTGCTTTTGTGTTAAACAAAACCCAAAGTAAAACAGCAGTCTTCCCACAGATACACAGGTAACTGCACTTCATTTCAGCATTCAGGACAGAGATCCATTGCAACTTCCCTTTCCCTTCTTCTGATGCTGCGAAAAAAATTTGGAATAGGGAAAGACAATACCAGCACAAGGGTCCCAACAGCACATGGTTTCTACTTTAAAACAGATGGAGGAATTCAGGGTCTTTTTAGATTTATTTATTTACTAATAAGCATGGGCATAAATGTAGTTTATAGTAATTTTCTGGCATCAATTCATTAACTGTGTTCATCTTCAGGTACCTCAATGTCAGAGCTAAAGAGTGACTGCCTTTCTAGAGGCATAGTTTCAGCTAAACAGGTGATATATATTCTATATATCTAAATAATTATGGGTTTATTCCTTTAAAAACTGGAAGGCTGACACAGCTTCATCTCTTCACCCAATACTCACGTGAAACGATCTCTGGAGAAGAACAGAGGAGCTGACTGCTAGTGTTAAAGGACAGCTCCAAGGAGTTTACTTTGTCTCCTAATACAATTTTTCCTGGGAATTCTTAGGGGAAATCTAGAAATCTTTCAGAACACTGATTCATATAGAAAGCATGTTGCAAGTCTTTAAGAGGCACATCTTTCAGTAGAGTGGCGTATCCACCTGAGGTGCAGGGTATGAGAGTTGTCACAATGGAGGTTAGAACAGGATGATCATTTTTCTGGCAGGAAATGTGATTTTTCAAGCGCCGGTACCTCTGTGCTGGAGAAAGGAGTGCCACCTACTGAACAAAATAAGCACCTATACCCAAACAGCACAGGGCTGCTGAGAGGATTACTGTCTTCTGCAGTCCTTCGCTCTGCCTGAAGAACAAAAGCTAAACATTTCAATCTGAAATGGCAGTAGTTTTTTGTACCTGTCTGGGATTTTGTTGCAAAAAAAGGAAAAGATACAAAAAACCCATTGAAAACTTATAAAGATCCATTAGAAGATACATCATTTTAGTTGATACTACAATCTAGATGCATTTTTTTTTCTCCTTCAATACTCTGGACATCTGAAAACCTCCACCAACAACTATATAGAAACAAGATCTATCTTGGTTCTTAATTTCCAGGAAACTTCAGGTTTTTGTTGCAGTAGCTTGTCCTAACTGCTATTCAATTATGGTGCTACATAGCACAAGAGCAGAGTCATTCTGACAGGACAGAGACACCCTCTAACATACCATTTTCTTCCCTTCTTTGCACCCTTCCCCCTATGATATTTTCTAATCCCATTTTTCATATTAGATATAAAATGCAAGATCTACAAAAGAAGGATCCCTCACAAATAGCCCCAAGGTAAATAAATCCATATATTCTTGTTTCACTCCTGCTTTTCACTAAAGAGAAAATTCAAACATATATGTATCTGTGAAAGTAGCAACATTTTCCACAGTCTAGAAGGAGAGAAGATAGTCTCTCCCATTCAGACAACTGAAAATACTGCTGCTTCCATGAGAAAACTGAAAAATGAACCGCATTACCAATTAGCGGCAAGTAAAGCCAACCACTTTCATTGTAGTTGCAGTCATTGCACCCAGGTAGAAAACTTTTTAAGAATATAGGAAAAAAATGCTTAAAGTTGCAGGGAAAACTAAAAACTTTATTTATTTCTGGTGTTTCACACCAGGTAAAATTTTTGTTGAGGTTTTCGAAGCTGTCAAACCCAACAGGTTAGACAGAGGTTTTACTACAAGTTGATACAAGATAATATTCCTAAGAACCACACTCACAGATTATTGCTACAAAACACATAGAAGGAGGCCAGAAAAGCTGCTAACTAAAGGCCCAGAACATCAAGAAATGAATACACAAAACTTAAGCCATCGTAAGCTTCACAAAGTTATGTGCCCCTGAATACACTGGGTTGTTCTAGCCCAGGAAACAGCAGCTGCTTGTTTACGTGTAAATTCTCTCAAGAGTAACCTCATTCCCGTTCAAGAAAAGGAAATAAACTTCAGGGCTAAATCAGCTAGAAGTGCTTCCTGTGTTCGAGGTGCCAAAACAAAACAAGTGAAAACGGAATTGTTGACAACGAAGTAGAAATACAATGATGGAACACCTGAAAGTTCAGTCAACATCTTCCCCTCCTTTTGTTTTAGGTCCAGACTTCCAAAGGACTGATTCCAGAGGACTCACTGTCAAATCCTGGAGCCGGAAAGAAAATCTGCCTCCAATTCCATTGTTTTGAGAGAAAACAATCAGCTTGCCAGTATGCAATTTCTTTAAGTGAAGGAAAATCAGGAACTAAACACAAACCAGCCAGGATGCTTTCACTGCCAGAAGAAATTAAGTGCATTCTCAGCAACAGCAAACAAGTAGTTGAAAAATACATGAGGCTTCCTTGATCTCTAAACAGCCATTATCTTGTTCTCAGTCCAGAGTTAAAGTCTGTCCTGACTTCTAAACAGTCTCCCATTTGTGAAAGTTTCATGAGGATCAGTTTGTCAAAGTATCTGACTTTTGTTCACGGTGTAAAACTGTTCCAAACACTGAAAAGCCTGAAATAACAGCTTAAACTGAGCAGAATCAGCCCTACAACAGGAAGAGGGCTATTGTTCCTAAAAGGATAGTCAGCATCTTACATGTTTTTTTTCATTTGACTCTCATAATTTTAAATGCTCTGCACAGTTTCTAGATATTTAGAACATATTCCTCTCTGGAAATACCTTCTGTGTTTTGCTACCGCTAGGGCTGAACACAGGCTTGCACAAATACCTCAGAGTACATAAAACATATTGCAAATAAGAAAAGCTGCTAGAGAGGGCTGGAAATTTCTAGTAAGATACTTTGAAAATTAATCATAGTAATACAGCTGAATTTCCACTGCATGTTACTTATGACCCTGAAGATTACCAGAGGGATGGATGGATGGTAAGGTAGGGGAAAAATGCAAAGTGATCCTTCTGTCCTGAGAGTCTGTTGTAGAAGAAAGGCACCGGTGAGTGAGCTGTGACCGCAGGAATTCTGTTGTGCATACAAGGTAACTGAAGACTAAATTTTGCACTTGCTGCTGAGAGGTTTGATCTGGAGCATCACTAGTGCAGCCAGCCCGGATCCTGCTGGGGAGAAGAATCCAGCCCTGCCCATGTGCATCAGACTCCACACAGAAGTCTACACACAACTCACTCACAGCAGAATGGATTTGTTTCAGGTTTATGCGATGTAGTATCTTGACATTCTTATTACATTGGCATTGGGAGTTTAAACTTCCTAGGATTCATTGAGAAGCAGGACTATATAGGAAAACTTCTGCTGCTTCTGGAGATCAAGGACTGACATTGTAAGATAGTTTCAATTTACAAACTCTATCTCAATTCAAAAGACATCCAGCTTTCAAAAGGCAAGACATTCAGGAGCAGTGGGTGGTACTTGCCAAGAGGCACTGAATACTCCACCCACACCTCTGCAGGCAGGAGACCACAGCCATTAAAACAGGAGGCAAAAATTGATTGAAGTTCACTTTATTCCAAAATATGTATAATTTACAGGACTAATAAGTGCTTCATTTGTGAACAAAACGTTTCAATGCTTGTGAATAATTTACTAGTAACTTTGTGTAACACTTCAGTTTCCAACAGAGGGAAATATGAAACAGTATTTTGGCACAAGGTTTTCTCTGCATGCATTAATATACTTAAAAGTTTCACAATTGCTAGGACAACATTCCTTCTTTGGGATTGTCACCTGTAAAATAGGTCTAAGAAATGAATGCTTGCTTTTGTCTGCTCATTGCAAGTTTATTGGCTTAAATAGCGGGAATTAAAACCTGGACATCCTTTGAAAACTAAATTTGCCCACTAGATCAAAATCCCACCAGTGATGAGAAGAAAAACATTTTAAGACTGTTTCTCAGCCTGACAGAGATTGACTCATACATGCTTTGGGAAAGACTCACCATGAGGTTTATTACTCATCCATTCCAAATAATTACAAGTTTAAATTAGATCAGAATAAGGTGTTGAATTCTGTAAGCTGGAAAAAAAAAAGAAATGGCTTTCATATCTAGCTTTATCATAGATGCACTTGCAAATATCTTTAGACAGAGGTACTGTCAGTCTAGCTCCGCATGCAAGTACTTGGAGCATGCATGTAAAGTAGCTGTTCTTGTGAAATGTACGCTCCACATCATCACAAGTCATCTATTACATCCCATTGCCAGTTACACTGAGGAGACTGCTGTAAAGCCAGTATATGAAATAGAATCAGAAGGAAAGGGCTTCTGTCATTGAACTCAGCAGTTCCTGCAGGAGTTTGCACTGTTTCCGGCGGTCCGATTAGGTTTTCGGTGAAGCGGAAGAGTCGAGCACACAAATACAAACGTACCCTCAACCTGACTGCAAGGCAATGCAGAGTTGAACAATGTAGTTCCTTGGTTCTGCTCATTGCACAGCAATGGCATTTAAAACCAAATTCAGTCACACTCTAAGCAGCAAATCCTTCTAGTACACCTTTAAATTCACATCAACTGTTAAAGAAAAAAAAAAAAAACAATAAAAGAATCAACCAACCAACGAAACAGAAGACGGATGTTTGCACCACGCATTGAAGCTTGCGGCCGTTAAACAACCCTCTGCTCATAGTGTTCATATAAAGCTATCCATGGAAGTCTGTTTACAGCAGGCCTGGTCTACCAGGAACGCAACCATAGCAGCACTTGAAACCAAAGGTGAAGGAAAAAGCTTGCAAGGCCCAGAATGTAAACAACATTTTGGTGTGAATGTATTTGGAACAGTAAACTGTACATTAAGATCAGTTTTTAAAAACAGAACGCATCAGCAACATCTTAAAGCAAAGGAAGCTGTACAAGCTCAGCCACAAAGGCAAGTACATTTGGTTCACCTCTGAGTTGTTGTTTCAGTAACGACTAAGCACGTGAGCATGTCTTAGCAGGATAAAGATTTAAAACAGTGGAAGGCAGTCATCTCTCTCTGTTCTGTTGCCTCTACACAATCAAGGTACGCACGAGGAACACAGAAATTCAGCCTCCTGTTTTCAACAGAAAAACTGACTGCGTTGCGCCTTGGAAGAAAAATTTGTAAGGACAGTTGCATACATTTAGTTACAGATATTGACT
The DNA here is from genome assembly GCA_013396935.1 of Baryphthengus martii. Taxonomy (NCBI): domain Eukaryota; kingdom Metazoa; phylum Chordata; class Aves; order Coraciiformes; family Momotidae; genus Baryphthengus; species Baryphthengus martii. The sequence goes on from VWZK01009202.1 coordinate 177,356, forward strand.
GAATTGATCAAAACTAGATGAAGTCTCACAAGGCTTGCTTTACAGCCATTTAATTTACAACTGCAAGTATATATTTTCTTTTTTAAGATTTCATATCCTTTGGAAGTGAGAATTTTCTAGACACAAGCAGCTTCACATAGCTAAGAATACACAGCATTAGTAAACATGGACTTTAAACTACCAATTTCTCTAGGCTGACAGGAAGAGCTGGGGGAGGACACTCTCCCTACTCAAAGCAGAAAGAAGTATTTACAAGCTCATTAGTAGAAATAGATGCAAAAAAAAAAAAAAAAAGCCAAAAGAAGAAACATCTATCTACTGTCATACAAACTTTTAGCATTGTGACAAACATGGAAGGCAACAAGACAGACCTCTCATTTTTCAGCTGTTTGGTGCTTATGTTCTCATAGAACACACGTCCCAGATTTGCTATGTTTCATCTGTCGGATTTTTCTTTATACGCTAAATAAAAGCTCAAGTGAAATTACAAAACTCCTAATTTAATTTTAGAGTAGCATTACACAGGCATCTAGATCAAGACCCAGCATTCCCAGCATAACATAATTAAGCAGGAAATGCAGAGTAAGTACAACTAACATTAGTATCACTTCCAGATGAAAATTTGTGCTAAGAGGCTATGAAGAATCTGATGTTACTTTTTCTACAGCAGCTCAAGCGGCCATAGAGGATACAAAAGAGAAAAAGCAAAGGAGGAAGTCGCTGCTGACCAATACTTACAATAGAGACAGTGCCTTGAAAATCAAATCAGAGACAAACTGCAGAAAAAGGGAGATAAATATCATTTTAGTACTGCCAAGAAATTGTACTGACTAAACTTTATTTTTAAAACAATGGCCAAAATAGAAAATCAGCCTTTTTAAAGAACTTTTTCAAATTTGAAGAATTCTTAATATTCAGCAACAGTATTGCAGAGCGGGTTTCATTTGGTTTACTCTGGGATTCAGCAAATTATGAAGTCTGGTTGCAGTCTTCACATTTTCATAAAAACACATACTAAATCCAAACTGAGTGGCATATGTCAGCAACACAGGATCCAAACCTGACTTTTATAGTTTTATAGTTCTGAAGAAATAAGTTCATTTTGGTCAGAATGAGCCACTTCCTAAGAATGCAGACATGTTTAGTCATTTCTTAATACAGCACTTTCAATAAATAATTTCATGTTGTAATATTGTGTTCACCTGGTTAAAGTTCAAGCTATTTTAAACCCATAGGATGAGAGAAGGCAATGGTATTTGCATGTTCTACTAAAACACACAAAGCTAATGGATAATTTTAATTACAAAGTACAATAAATAACAGTTACATTGTAAGATTGCATCCACACGAACCTTCATATTTTTCTGATAGTCACCGATATTAAGAGCTTTGGCTTACACCATAAGAACGCAGCAGTTCTCATTCTGATTTGAGAATTAGTTTCAAAGTTCTTTAAATGCCAGCTCATCTCTCAAGTGGCTACAGTTCAAAGCCTCCTGTAATTCTGCTCCTCCACACAAGGATTCCTTCTCTTGCAGAAAAAAAGACCGACTTTCTAAATTCAGAGGTACTGAACAGTTTCTCACTTCTGCCTTTTACACCTCTGGAAAATGCAGTTTCCCCAATCAGACTGATAGTACCTGCCTTTCATGCTTCAGAACAGACAGTTTGCACATGGAAAACACAGAAACATATGTATGAAGAAATGTTCTCTGGCATTCTGGCCAGAGGAAAGAAAGGAGAGAGAAAACCACTTTAAAACCTGAAGATGCAACATTACTAGAAAAATACTGCAATAAATTAAGTTAATTTTGTCATTTATCTTGTTTTCCAATTTCAAAGTGGGCAGGTAAATACGAATCAGTCATATCATCAGAAGAAACAGTTACAGGTGATGCTTGTCTTTTTTTAAAAATGTCCCACTTTGAGGATCAGAACTCTAAGCATTGTGAAACCCAGAGCAGAATTAGGGTGCCCATGGGGAGAACTGCAGATTCTTCTCTGCACTTTCTTCAGCCAAAGACTGGAAGTGTCTGAACACACCCCTAGAAATGCTGATAAACCAAACAGGCCACGTAGCTGTGGTTTTTTTCAGGAGGAAAAGAAGAGTTTCAGGGTGAATCTAAGGAGATTATTATCAGTAAAAGTAGAGCTATTTACCATATTAGCATCATGACAATTTAAAGAGTGGTAGGAAGAGACAACAACAACAAAAAAAGACGACAGGCATTGCTCATTTTCAACAAAACAAGCTAGCTGCAATGGCTGAGTAACTTAACTCCCACATCCTTGAGTTGAGCACAGTGAGTCTTCCAAAAGTAAGGCTTGGACACACATTTCCCGATGGGCTGCCTACTCAATACACAGCCAAGAGCTCTCCTCTCATGATGGAGGCGTAAAGTCTGTTACAGGCCCAGGAACTTGACACAAAGAGGTTTCTCTTTTCATTTAAGCTAACAGAAACTAAAGCCTGTAGTCCGGACAAAACCAGAGGCCTACATTTTGCAGGTAGTATAGTAAAAGCTAAAAATTAGTTAAGGCCAAATTCTAACATACATTCACATCTGGCTTTGTGTTTTTTTTCCTCCACACAAATGAGAAATAATGCAAAGAATTGTATGAGGGGCAAGAAGATAATTTAAAAAAAAAATAAATCATAGAGGTCACATGTTTCTTCTTCGAAAAATCAGTTTGTCTGAATTTGACTGCACTCAGAAAAGCTCTCTAAAAGCTGCAGGAACTGAGGGCTTCAGAACAATGTGCAAAAAGCAAGACATAGCTGTTCTGAAAGGGCTTCTGTGAGCTGATCTCCCAGCTCCGATGTATGGATTCCAAATGCTTGTGGAAGCCGGAAAGTTTAAAAATAGGAGTCCAGGTGAGAATTTTAGAGATTTTCTCATTTCTAAAGATTTCTGTTAAGGTGACAGAGGTACACTGTAACATTTCTCAACTTGTATCTTAATAAAGCTAGCAAAATTTCAGCAAAAACAAATTATTCCAGTTTTTGAGGCACACATATTGTACATTTGCATCTTACAGACAGAAATAATTTAAGCAAATCCCTCCTGAAGACTCTACAAATGTTAGTCCCAGCTAGAAGGACAACATACTAATTTCCCCTATAATTATGTATTCCAAGTTCTTTTCCTACCCTTCAGAGGGCATCAGTGCCATTCACAGAAAAAAAAAGTACTGCTTTCTACATACTTTTAATAAGATATTCAACAATTCAAGAGTCTGTGTGTCTAGTGTGTTGGACAGGTATTTGGAAAATACCAACTTAGGCAGGAGAAAGAGCTGTGAAGGCATAAAGTAAGAGAAGACAATACGGCTTATTATGTTCATGCCGGATTTAAAATACAAGCTACTAAAAAAAGTAGATGGAAGTAGCTTACGCTAATAGAATCCTTCCCCGTAAGTTCAGGGAAGCGTCTGAATTGGACAGGTCAGGGTTTTCGTCCAGCACACTGGAACCTTACAAGTAAGCCAGGAATAAAGAAGATCCATACAGAACAACTTTAGAAGTTCTTCTGTTTAAATGACAGCGTTATCAGCTTTGTAAAGAAGTTTGAGGAACAAAACCAGAGGCACCACACAGGTTTCTTTTAAGGTTCAAATGTACATTAACTTGTTACAGCCCCCTCCTTTCCCCCCCTTTATACACACATAGCTTATGTTACGTATTCAATAGAGTACCTTCAGCGTGAGAAGTCTCTTAGGCCAACTGCTCACGAGAACTACATTCAATAATGCAAAGTGGATAACCTGGTCAAGCCATCTCTCCCACCTCAATAAATTAATTTCAAATCACAGTTGTATTACGTAGCACTCAATGGCTGGGCTTGTCAGAGCTCTGAAACAAGGAGCACAGCTCTTCACAGGTCTGCGTTTCTACTGAACTGAACTGGGACTCCATTGTATTCCAGGCTAAGTCAGCCAGAAGGAAGTCATCCATTGCTGTCTGTGTCTCATTGCTGGTAAGGAATAAACTCCCTAGATTCTCAAAGCAGCTATCCATAGTCTGTGTTTCAGCGCTGCTGAGCTGGACTTTGCTTTCCATATTCTGAGGAGGTACGTTTTTAGTAGCCGGGTATACTTCTGTCTGGGTTTCTGTATCAGATGAATCAGTACTCATGGAGAAACTAGACTGCTTCAGAATACTTCCTAAAGGCAGATGGGTATTAGTGTCCAAAAAGAAATTCAAGTCTGTCTGCGTCTGCGTATCAAACATCTCCAAACCTAAGAAGTTAGAATTTCCTCGGCAGCTATACGATTGAGTGGCACTATCTGAAAATAAGAAATCGGTTTGAGTTTCAATGTCTAGTGACTCCAAAACTGGCTCAGAGTTCAGGGTACCAAGCTCACTCTCCTCCGTCTGAGTTTGGATATTGGATGCCGAGAAGAACTCTTCAATGTCAAAGTCTATTCCTGTGCTCTGCGACGGACCAGATGGCAGATGCGTGTCAGCGTTCGAACTCGTCTCAGACAAAAGGCCACGATTATCCAGTGTCTGGCCAGACATGTTTCCTGAAAAGATGTTTTCCAGATCACTTAGTAGGTCCATCGTTTGGGTTTGATTATCCATCGTATTTTGAGGTGGAAGTATATTAGTCTGTGTATTGAAGCTGATAAGAGATTCAGACTTCACCGCATCTTGATTCGGGCTCTTGCAATTAGTCCTTTGCAGCAAGGCTTGATCTATATTTGCAGGCATTAAATTGTTTTCTGGAAGCTCAATGTGAGTAGAAACGTTGTAAGACGAATGAACATCGTCAAAGATGTCGCTGCACGTTACTGCCTGGTCCATCTGCACGGAGTCCTGCGTCCTACCGGTTTGAGTCTCTCTGGAAATGCCACACGTCGGAAAACAAACCTGACTAAAAGCGTCAGTCTGAGCAGCTATGGATGAAGTCAGTTTGGAAGGGGGCAGCAGCGTCTGTGTCTGCACACTGATGGGTAAGGAAACCTGTGAACTGAATGACAGATCTGTCTGAGAGCAAGAGGAGACAGAAGAACTGGGAGCCCAGGCTGCAGCCGGTACCAAGTTCTGTGAAATACAAGATAAGTCGGTCTGTATATTGATGGAAGAAATTTTGTTCTTTTGACAAACATTCCCCAGCTCTTGCCCTGTGTTATTTGATGTAACCTTATCCAGCTCAACTTGTACCCCGGTACTTACTGGTTCACGATCCCCAGAATTTGTCACTTTTGAAACAGGCATGCTGTCTTTAAATACGAGTGTTTCTGCCTCCAGCGCTGGAATCAGAATTCCTATGGATTGAGGCAATAAATGAACAGTACTTACAACGGACCCTTGATTATCAACAGCCACTACCGCAGGTTTGACAGAAGAGTCTGTTGCAGACACATACACAGGCAGGGGAGCGAGCTGCATCACTGGGAGTTTAACCAACGCCACCTTGGGCTTTGGTAAAAGCCTCTTCGGTGTGCATTTCGGCTGCATTTGGTTCGTCAAGTTAGAACGGCAGGAGCCTTCAAGAGAGGCCGCTAGTTTCACTTCTGAGGATTCCGATTCCCGAGCGCCAGGATTGCTATTGTGTGCACTGATGAATGCTTCATTTGCTTTCTCTGCCAACTGCTGATTATGTACGGAGGTTTCCATTTTCCTTTTCTTACTAGGAGGATCCCTGTGAATATGAGATTAATAATTTATACCCCTTTCAAGCACAAAACATCTGCCTTCCATTATTTCAAGTCACCGCACTGAAAGTATAATCTGAAATCACAGATGAGGTTGCATATGAGAAGACAAGTAATCCTGATTAAAACATAAAAGGATTTAGTGAACTTCAGTTTTGTAAAATTTCATTCCTCACTCTCCTATTTAAAAAGAAAACAAGGCTGCCTCTTCTAAGGAGACTTATTTCTAAATGGAGGTGGAAGTTTAGATGGTTTCTTCCCTTTTGTACATTAAGCACTTGGATCTGAAGACACGTTTAATTTGTGACTTTGATGCACTGAACTCTTAAAATTAGTGTCCAGGTAAAGGTCTCTCATGGAAACTGAAGCTACAATTAGCACTCCTTCACACAAGACTGAATTTTGCTGCAGTTGACTCTCCAGGACAGGCAGGCTCAGCCTCAGGAAACAGATTATCCTTTATAAAATATATGTACACATTAAGACAACTATAAATCTAAACAAGCATATATAGATCTAAAAAAAATTAAAAATCCACTAATACTTGCCAAGATGACTAGATTCTAAAAGAAAATAAACCGAACCACATTCCACACGACGGTGACCAGCTATAAGCATTTCCAAATCATCTCTACTCTCACTGAACTGTAAAAGCAGCTGGAACCAGCACCAGTGGCATTTCTGCCGGGCAGGGCAGTGTCATCAGTACTTCTTGGTTTAGATGTAGGGAAACCTGATCTTATCGATTGGCCCAGCATCACTGCCTTCAATAAAACACAAACTACTAAAAGCAACAGAACAACGTGAGCCTATTTCCAGTCTGATCAACAGAGGAGACAAAAAGGCAGTACATGGGACAAAGAGGACTTGGTGACCAATACAAGTGTTGTGACCGAACTGCTTCACTTTTACCTGTGTTCTGCAGGGATTTCATGGCCAGTTCTGTAGATGTGAGACAGTAACGCTGTTCTGCTGGCATAAGGGCACCCACAAGTACACTGGAAAGTCTTGCCGCAGACCTCCACATGTCGTTTCAAATACCATTCTGTTCCATAGGAGTTACTACATTTATCACATTTGTGCTTCTTTTCAGCATGCATTTTCATAAAGTGCTAGAATACACAACGAAAAGTAAACATTGTTAGTCTTCAGGTAAGATTTAAAAAAAAAAAAATTATGTTTAGAGGGGACATTAATAGTTTCATTTTCTTCATCTGTTATTAACATAGAAGAATAGAATTACATTTCTTTTTGAAGTCTCATTAGAAACATGTTACAAGCTTAAAGAAATCAACACAAAGACTTTGCAGTCGGCGAATCAGCTTGTGCTGTGTGCATCTTAAAACACAGATACACATTCCTGCATCCTAACGTCGGAGGTTTTCTATGGACAGGAATAAATCTACAGATTAATCTTGCCAAGAGCACAGTAAGTACGTGTTGCAACATGTGCACGCTCCTGAAGATCTACAACCGAGCAAATAGTCTGAGGTCATAGGTCAACCTAGAGCAAACACCAGAACTTTTCCTTTTCATTTACAGCACCAAGTGGCAGCCACTCGTGTCCTGTGGTCTCCCCAGCTTATCAGAAGGAACTAAGAGCAGAAGAGTCCTTGTTTTACTCATGCAGAAGCAAATCTTACACGTTTTCTTAACCAGGCAGCTAGTAAACAAATGCATTTTGATACTAAAGCAGAGAAAAACTCATAAACACATCTTAATTCTTGACCACTTGAAAAGCAGTTTAAAAGCATCAGCCACATTTTAAATGTTTATTGGTTACTACCATGATTTTTTTTCCCCCTCTTTGATCTTTCTCCATCTTTTTAGTTGGTGGAGAGGGGCCGTCTTCTAGTTTAGCAGAACATACTGGCATCTGCCAGATCTAAAGGTTCGAGTCCTCTAATATCAACATGCAAAACATACAAATTCTTTAACCATATGCCTATGTGCAGTTTTTGCATAAATTTCTCCAAGTTCTAGGTGTATGCAGAGAGGCCTTGCTTGTATCTGAAAGCAAAAGTGTACATTCTCTGGAGTATGGACAATCAGGACTAAAGCAGTATGAAAATAGTACTTTAGGAGATAGGAATACCTGTTTTACTAGAGAAAATTGGGAAAACGGTCTGTTTGGTCCTCTAGGGCAGCCTTCAATAGGACAGCAGTAGAATTTCTGTGAAGTTTTCAAACCCTTCCTTATTGGTGCATTAAGTTTTCCATCCTAAAAAAGAACCATTTGAGAAGGTGACAGTTTTACAGGTTTGCATATTAAAGACAATATTCAGAATACGTATCAACTTTGGCTCACTGATTTGAAAGTTCAGATGGATTTTTTTTCACCTATGTGGATGCTACTTTGCAAATATACCATCAAAATTACTAAGTGAAATTACACCAAGCTCCACAGCGTCGTGGTACGGAACTAGTTACTTTTACTAAGGTATTTGCTGCCTCAAGTCAATTTTAACTGCCTTTTGTGGTATTTGAGACAAAAAGCTTTCCCTGCAGATACTACGCTACACTGCCAGTTGAATGTGGTTTTACTTGTGAGCAGCACAGCCTACTCGAAGCTCCATTAAAATTAGTCACACACCATGGAACACAACACTTCCCTGACGCTGGAATTCTGTCGGCACTTTTTAGTTTACTCGCAATAAAGTGAAAAATGAAAACTCCACTCTGCCACTTCATTCAAATCATAACCCAAACCTCACTTAAGGCTATGAAACTAACAACTGCTACGCTCATTCTGAACCTCTAAACATTAAGTCTATCTCTGCCTTCCCTGTGATTTACCTCACTGACCATCACACGTACACAGCAGAAGAAAGCAATATAGTTTGCTGAAAGAGAACCTCAAAAAGCCATATAAAAAGGACACATTAGTGGGACTGTCTAGAATAGAACCTGCTTCTATTGGGGACACAGCCATGGCAACCAGACAAGATGTATCCCTCTAGACATATCTTATCTCAAAGAGTCTCAGTGGAAACATGAGGCATCTGTGTTTAAGCAGAAAATTAAAAGTGAGCTACTGGAAATCCAAAGTGCAGAGTAGCTGTGAGTCTCCCTGCATCCCGAGACTGTGTAGGTGGCCAACCAAATCCCCAGAGGCAGCCACAGCAGCCCATGAGGGCATCCTCAAGATGACTATTCAGGGAAGAACTATCAGAGCGTGCTCGAGCTCTGCACCTGATGTGCCCTTAGCACGACAACTGCGACCGTAAAGACAGAAAGTGGCGCAACGTTAATTTTGCACCGGTCACTCCCTGCCTTTGGTCACACCCTAATTATCTTTGGTCACTCCCTAACTACCTTCTTCAGGCAGACTTCCAGTTGCTTTGTGTTTATGCTGGTTAGACAAAAAATAAAGAATCCACAAAGAGCAAGAGTTATCCCACGAGAAGCAGAGTATGTCCCACAATGGCCACAACACAAAAGGTTTCACTGCTTACTATGGTTGGTCACAACCCAACAACTCCGTGTCCTGAGCTACTTGTGCCTCGCTTTTCAAGGATTCATTTCATTTGTGCTTCAGGAAAACTGTTAAGCAGATGAGTGGGACACTTCAACGATTCTCTTTTTCCTCAAATCGCCTCTCTAAGATACACTGTGTAAAATGTAACCCCTTCAAGCAATATTTCAGTTACATTTCCACACACTGGACACTGCTACTTTATTAATGACATACTCAAAGGAGCAAAGTTTAGAGCTCCTCCACCAAAATGTTCAGCTGTCATTTCATTCAGAAAACGTGCAACAATTCTGTAAGAAGAGTTTTCATGTAACACTTCAACATTCTCAGCATTTTTATGTACAGCAACCTTCTCCACAAACATTCATAAACAGGCCTGTATGAATCTCTGCTGAATAATTACTGTGATTATTTTTGCACCTCCTAGAGCCACTGCCCAGAATAGGAACATGACTCAAGCAAATCCAGTTGTTCCAGCCCCACTATCCCCAACCACACTTTTTAACCTTGAGTTTACCCAGAAACACTTTGACCAGATGCCGGTCTCAAAAAAAAAAAAAAAAAGATTTGCCTTTAAGTCAAAACTGTGTTTGGTCTCTCCCACTGCAGATGAAATCAATATGCTCCATACACGGTGATCAGAGTTACTTGTTCCTAAGTGAGAGTTATTCAAAGTGTGTTATATTTAATGTCACAACCCCCCAAAACGACAGGGCAATATGGAAAATGTGTTCAGGCACTTAACAGGTAGCCCACAGTCAGGTTATTTATAACTACTTAAGTACTAAGGGATAGAATAACACCAAGTGCGTAAAAGCTAGATAACCATGGGTAAGATGCTTTTTTAACAGCTGGAACATAGACTTTCGAGGAACAAATCACAACAAATTTGTTGTGAAAAGTTGAGAGATACTTTACTTATAAGTAAACCCATCCAGACAGAAATCTTGTGTTGACTGTCTTCAAAGCCCTCTTGGCTCTAAAGGGTTAATCTCGCATCTTCTCAAACCCCCCTCTGCCCATCCTCACAAGCCTTTCCCCTGAGTGTCTGATTTTACTTCCCATGTTTCTCCAAGAGCAACTCACCACAGTTATTGGTAGAGAGTTGTTAACTTCTCCCAAGGCAGACACTTGTGCCATAAGGACGCTGACATTTGGACGGGGTTTGGGGCAACAACATGGACATCGGAAAGTAACAATCCTTCCTACTGATTTAGTCACCGTGAATTTAGTGATGGCTTGTTTTCCGGCACCAGACAGGCTTACTACGATGGATTAATTTAAAACAGCAAGTTGCAGTACATTGTAACCAAATTTCTTTACTAAATTGCATGGAGAGGAGTGCTTTTATCCTTATTATAAAAATGATTGTGGTAACGTAGTATTTGCGTTTGGGTAAGCGACCCTTTCCAGCTCACCACTGCCGACTGTCACAGGAATCCACAGAATCCTCTCCTTCTCATCAAGTTGCCTCACTTTATTTTTAAGCTACACAGAAGTCTTCCCGTTTTGCCCACAAAATAATACAGACAAAAGTCCAAAGAATTAAAAATAAAATCAAGCCTAGTACATTAAGTGTCAGTTTATACCCACTGTTCCCATTTTTCCTCAGCTTAATTAAGCTGAGGAGCCAGAAAACAAACATTTACATATCAACACCTCACCGCATCTTCTTTTGTTAGGCCAAACAAGGCAAATTCTTCTGATTTCAACAGTCAGACACACTTGCCATTCCTTACCCTTAGCAGCCCTTTTCTACACCTCTCCTGGGTTCCGTTTAGCTTGTTTGAATCAGATCCCTGCTCGACAGCAGTGACAGAGAATATCCCTCTGATGTATTTTAGAATTGCCCCTCTCACAGCAGCAGCGTTACCCTAAATACTCCTGCCTGTACAACCAAATAACTTCTCCAAGTGTTGCCTATCTCAGTTATTCCTGTTACAAACCAGAATCGATTAAATTGGTTGTTATCACAAGCCTACAACCTGCTACTACAGCACTTGACTCCGTCTGTACAACGTCCTCTTGCTTTCCTTACGGAGGCAGCCTTCCTCTGCGGTGACAACTACTCACAGTTCTTAGGATCAAAAGATCCTACTGGTGCTACTGTCATAAACGAGAATTAACCAAATCAACCTCCCTTCTCTTCAGTACTGCTATGGGCTCGGCTTCCCCAACAGCTTCTCACCACCTCATCTGCAAAGCTGCCTCTTCACTAATTCCTCCTGTTGCACTAACAAATGCAATCTACTAGATGCTTTTTGTCTGGGGAATCTGTTATTTCTTAAAAGGAAACACTAATATGAAAATATTAGTCCAAGTCCTTCTCTTTCTGGAGAAACAGAGTAATACGCACTTAGATTGATACATTTTCCCCATCATGGACTTGTCCTTTCATCCAGGAGACATTCTCAAGCTGTGCCTAATACTGAAGATATTTTATCTAAGACATAGTACAGAAAAATTAGCCTCCCTTAAGCCTCAACAACACTCCACTCTCGATTACAATACCCTTGCAATAAGTCAGATGTTCCTGAACATCTGCATCCATCCACGCTTCAGTATTTACCCAAATTATGACAAAATTTAGTAATTCGGTGTATGAAATATGTTAGAATTCTACAAGGCACCAACAGGTAGCAAGGCAGCTGGTGAGAAAGCAGCAGTTCCTCACCCACGAAACCCCAAACGTGTTACGTAACCCACGATGGGGCTGACGGCAGGGCTCAGAGCACAAGCTCACAACCGAAAGGACCGTCTGCTGAATTGCAATGAACGTTCTCCACTTGTGCCGCCCATCCCACCGCGCATAGGTTCAGGAAAGATAGAACACAACACCCACTAAAGTTGTCAGCCCCTATTAGGAAACCAAATGAAACCATCAGAAACAGGAGACAGGAAGCATTCGTGAAACTATTTCCTTTTGTCCATCACTAAGTATCATCTGTAACGCACCCGTGATTCTGGAATTAGCCATTTCACAAACCAGTATGTTTCTGGTTTGCCCACCGGACCTGCACTTTCAATATGTAGCCATGAATGATGTGCTCAAAGCTTTGCAGGAATAGGATTTGTCCTCACACAGCTGGCAGGATGATTTGGAGAAAAGCAGAGGTATCTTGCTGAAAGGCCCACACTCAAATATATGGATACTGAACTGTGGCTCTTCTCCTTCCCAGTATATACTGCATTTTCTCAGCAGTGCTGTGGTAATGAGGGCTTCTTTCCAAAATGGCATCCATCTAGGTTTGTTTTTTTTTTGGCTCACAGACTTTTTAAAAAAACAAACAAAACCCCCAGCATAACAGCACTCAGCGTCTGGATTGCGATGGATTGCCAACTGCTAAAGGGAGAAAGCGCAACATGTTTGCACAGCACCTCACGAGCGGGGCTATAACGCCTTACTGCGGAAAGATAAGCAAGGAGCAAACGAAATAACAGGAACCGAATCCCATGGAACTTTTAACTGCCTTAGTTCTGTGTAATGCTGATACAAAATCGGTTATTTTCTCTGAGTAATTCTAGTGGAGCTCACAGCATGACTGGCCAGACAGTGCACACGCACGTACTCATGTATTTATACACCTACCTGCCCACGCTGTTCGCGTGGGAGAGATTCAGACAAGAGACAACGAGAAACGCTTCGCTATTCCCATTTGGAATAACCCCCCCCAGTCTTACTACACTCCACAGAGCAGACCCCAGCAAAGCCCAACACCGCGGCCGCCCCCCGGGCCCGCACAAACCCGCAGGCCCCCGGGGGGAGCTTCGCCCTCCGGCCCAGCGGGAACGGCTCCCCTCACACGCCGCAAGGNCCGCTGGCGTAAAGGGGGTGAGGTCAGTACGAGCAGGGAACGGGCAACGAAAAAAATATACTGCTATAGAGCCCACTCTTGAGGGGGAAAGAGTTAGATGATGCGCGGAGCTGCCAAGATATCCCGCACCCTCGTGTTCATGGCCCGGCCCTCTCTCCTCCGGTTGGAGTTAAATCCACCCCTGCGTGCCTGGAAGTGCTGCATAGTTTCTGTACCAGCCTGTTTTACAGGAAACGCGGGATGAAATGTGTATCTGAAAATCAGAGAGCCCAACTTGTTGGTTGTTAAAAATAAGATGGAGAGGGCATTGCCCAGAAGTGAGGTAGAAGGAGGCAGCAGGCCAGCTACTCACACTGCTTTAGAACTTTACCTTTATGGTAAATCATTCTCGTCTAAAGCCTTTATTTGCAATAGACAATTAGGAAGAAAAAGTTGCACAGAGTGAAACTCATACTGGAATCTTAATGGGTCTAGCTCTGAGAACGCAGCTCTCACTCATAACCTCACAGAGCCAAGTGCCAACTCTTAATGTCTATCCTGCATTGTGTGTTTGGAAGTGTTTCAGAATGCTAACTCTATGGTAAGTATTTTGTCAAACTAACATTTAAATCACACAGGTGGAAGTCCCAAAATGTATCACTGGCAGATCATCCCAAACCAACTTTTTGTACAAGTTACACCAAGATGTTGAAACCAAGAATCCATATATGTTAAGTTGTATTTCTAAATTAGGCCAAACAATCCTCTGTGAGAAGACTTCATTTACACATTTATTTACAGTCTGGAAAACAAAACCATTCTCATAGAACCTGTCAAATATTGGCACTGCGCCATGAAGACTGTCTCTGTACATTAACATACCCAAAGTGGCTTGGAAGTTTTATATACACAAAGTACACGCACAAAGATTCCAAGTAACAGAACTAAAAAAAAAAAACAAACAACAAAAACCCCACAATACTTGCACACTGTAACTGAATCTTCCAATCAAATCCATCTCAAAAGCAGCAAGTTACAGAAAAATACTTAATTACAGTTTCCCAATTGAAGAACTCCAGTGCAAAGCTGTTGGTTGCATTAGTGGGTGTTGCCATCTGGATTCTGCAATCTTTATGTCCCCAAGCAGGAAGAAATGGTCATGTGCAAGGACTGCAGGAGGAGCAAATCTTAACTGAAATATTCTAAAGCATGGACTTCCTCAAAAAAAATTGCCTGTTACATTGTATTCCTCTGAGATAAAATTTCTTAAGACATTAATAAATAAATAATTAAAAAAATCTGTTTGGTTGTAAGTATTTGTTATTAGCTGTTGCCCTTGGTCAGTAAAAACTCTGGTTCTAAATTAATATCCATTCCATGGATGGAAACTTTGTACTGGCACCTATATTCCAAGAGTCCCTTCTTCCCCAAGGCCTGTAAAGGTCTTTGAATCTAATCTTCATCTGCCAAAATAAAACCACTCCTGACCTGTGGACAGGTAGTGCCCTTTATTTGAATGGCACTATTCACAGCTGTTCTGTTACACTGCTGAACTGGAGCCCAAGGGAGGCAGCCACTTGGAATATTTTAGCTATCTACAGCTATGATAGTGAACTGCACAGCATCAGCTCTCTTGCTCTAGCTTTATTAAGTTTTAGCTACCTTTAAACTTGACAAATGCTGTTAAAAATGCAGTTAAGAGCAGCCATCAGATTTAAATTTAAAATAACTACAACCTGTGTTTAAACTTGGAACTTGCTTTTTTTAATATTTTAAGGAAAGGGTGATCTCTTCTGTTCAAGGCAAATGTGGAAAAATAATTCAAAGCAGCCATGGTTTTGAAAAAAACTTGAAGGGATTATCATGGAATAAGTAATTTAAGTGTCTGTTTTAAAGTCTATGTTGATTTAGATTAATACTAGTAATAAAGGAGTTGTACGTTTCTCTATGAATCAGTTTTAAATTAAGGGCTTACAAAGGTTTCTGGCAATAAACCTTTTTTCTCTCTAATTTTAAAATAATTCCTAGCTTTCTGTGGTATACATGTAAGTAGTGGTGAAAGTGGTGCATCAGCCATACCTGGAGAGAGAGATAGATAATTATAGTTTAACTCAACCAGAATTTACCTTCCATAACTGTTATAAAACTAAAAACACAGCTTGAGTATTTATGTACAAACTGGTAATTCCAAGAGCAAACTGGTATGTATTTAGGCGTAAGTTTCTATAGTGGTAACATTTTTATTCTACTAAATTTCTATGTATTTCTAAACAAACTGTGAAGGTTCTCCGTTATGCAAGATACAAGCAGAATGTAAGATGGTAAAAAAAAAAAATTAACTGGGAATTTTCCCTTCATTTTATAGAGTTGGAATACTCACCTGCTGGTGCCAAGGATTTCAGCGATTCTAAAAGATGTGGACTAGAAAACTTGACCAGACATCTGAATGGCTCTTTTTTATCCAAAACTTCCATTTTAGGATCACTTTTAAACATCGTCTCAAGCTGTTAACACAAAATGTAACCAGGGAGTATAAGCAATGAATTTATGTTATTGAAATGCTATAATTTAAATATTACATTAAAAACGTAACATGTAAGACTCTCATCTATTATTTGTAATGTTAGCGTGATTCCAGCTGAAGAAATATTTTATTAAAAATCAGAGGGTGCCACCATGTGGTGAACTGTTTTCTGCTGAAAGAGGCAACTTGTTCAGCAAGATTGTAAAACAAAGCATCTCAAATTTTTTCAAACATGTTTCATGAGATAATCACCCAAGAAGTTAACTCATGGTGTTATATGTAGCATGAGCTTTGTACGTACTTCAAATAATCCTAATTTCTCATGCTCTGACACACTGCTACAGTAAGTCTACCTTTATTACAGAAACAAGTCAAAATGCTTAGTTCACAAAGTTGAAAGACTGGAATGTGATCTAGCAATCTGAACACAGCTCAATAGAAATCTGTTTCTTAAAAATGCTTGAAAATGTCCTCTCTTAAGTTAAAAAAAATTAAAAATCTAGAATTTCTTCAGTTTACAATTTAACGTAGCTACCACTATAGTCAATTTATTTAAAAAAAATCCAACACACCACCACAAACTACGTTGCTTTTACTACCTTATATTGTGCAAATTCAAGCTTTGGTTGGGGACCATCACCAAAAGCTTCCCGAGTCACTCTCTGTATTCTTTCTTTCTCATTTTTGTTTTCATAAATTAGCCTTAAATCTGCTGCAAGGCAAAAAAAAAAGAAAACAAAAAAGTAGGGAAGAGGAAAAACAGAAAGACAACTTTGTCAGCTGATACTATTGCTCTGATCAGGTGATGACGCCAGTGAAAATCTGAAAGTAGTAAGTTTAAAGAATACATCATGGCATATTGCAAAACGTTATTATAACCGAGTTATATGAACTGCAGCTGATTATCTGTTAGTCTGATTTGTATTTGTTGCCCTCTGCTGTTGTCAGGGGGAATCCTTTGTGTGTCAAGAAGTGACACTGCTAACTAGCTTAAAATGAAACTGGTGAGCTACAGCAAAAAGGCTTCTGCAGATGGTTTAGTAAAAAAGTAAGTCAGGGGGAAATGTTTCTCTTTCCTAGTGACAAGGAATATTATGGCAGCCCACCAGGGATGGATAATGTCATGTAAATGTAACCTATGTACATTTCCTATTATGAGTATCATTTCAGCAGTCAGCAGAAATGACATTCAGAGTGCCAACTGATGTAAAATATACCTACCATTTTCTGGTGCTACATTCCTTTCTTGTAGAGGTCTCGGATTATAAGTTTGGAAGTTCTAAATGGGGGAAAAAAAAAGAAAAAATATATTCTAGTCCACTTCCACTTTTAGAGCCTGTAGCTGAAAAGAATTTTCCAGATTTCTTTTTACTTCCCATTCCATCTCTTCCAATTTTTGACAATTACTGGAAGTCAGAAAGCCTAGTTTTATTTTGAGGACAGAATGTCTGGCCTATATTTGTGAACATTTCCCTATTTACAAGTCTTACATGGATGAACAGAGCAAGTGTCCTTTCCTCACAGCCTTCATCTCCTTGCTCTAGGAAGCCTAGTGAAATGATGCTAAACCACCCTAGGACTGCATTGTTCATACAGTTTTTAGACAGAGTTTAACCATCAGAAATAATAACAAGGAAGAATAGGTGGGATACCAAGTAATGACTTCCCCATTGTAAGGTTACCTTAACGAAAGGCTGTCTGCCTCAGTAGCTCAGTATTATTTTAACTTGATGGTCTCTTGGAAGAGATGAATTTCCCCCCCCGACAGGGGGAGAGAACTAGGCCTGAAACAAAAAGGCAGACTTATCTTAGGACGTACTCGTGAAGTGGCTCACCTGGCTATATCTCTTAAAAACAATATCTTTAAGGGAGTTTAAAGAATGACTTCGAAGCTCCATTTCACGGATGTCACAGTAATGGGACGCAACAACCAGGGCCTTTAAATAAAAATTGAAATCGTTTTAACATCAGTCTTAATCATCACTATCATATGAAAAAATACAGTATTTCTAGACATTGCAATGTTTTTGTTTCAAGGTAAGCAACTGCTCTTTAACTCACAAGATTCTCATTTCTGAAAAAAAAAAGTTGACTAGATTGTTACTAAGCTTAAGTTAATATTTAAAAGCATTCATAGGATTAACCAGATAAGCTCTATAGCCTTATCAGCTGAAAAATAAACAGATCAATAAAATAATTAAATTACTAGTACAGAAGTCTGCTAACTAGAAAAAAAAAGAAGTACTACCAATGCTGATCATAAGTCGACAGAAAATGTCTTTTAAATCTAATTAATAGCATTCCCTGATGAACTCGTACATTTAGTTCTTCAAGTTAATTGTGCTGATGTAATATTCTTCAACTTCTATGAGATGATTTAATTGAATACTGCCTAAACACTTGGTTAAGCAATGAAACAATTCAAGGTCAGCAAAAATCCCAATAAACTGAATTTATTCATGATGCACCATCCCAAAGGTGACAGACATTAATATTTGTCCCATTTTTTTTACAAGCTAAGGGAAAAAATGACTATGTACGTTAGGAAATTAAGTGATGAATCTTTACCCATCGTCTTAAAAGCTCACACAATTATAGCTCCCCGTGATTGTGGCGAAGGCAGGGTCTACCCAGTTTTATTTGGTACCTGACAGAGCAGAGGCAAGTTGCTCTTAAACACTGAGGCAGAAATGAAGACGTAGGGAGTCTGAGAGTGGTACACCACATAGCTGGCTTTGTACTGGTTTGGTCTTGTGTATGGAGTTCCCCAGGCAATTCTAATCCAGATTGCATTATCCTCATATTCTCTAAAGTTGATGGTAACCTAAACAAAAAAAGAAAAGCTTTGATTTGCAGCACATTCAGGTGTCCAGATTGATTTTGTTATCTCTAAACCCTTGTGTTCACAAGATCCAAACATAATTTAGTACACCATTGCTTCAGCAAGAAACAAATCCCACTAGTGTGGTCAGGATTGTATTTATTTCAGATTTCCACAGAAAAATGATAACCTCACAAACTGAAAACAAACAAACAAACAAACACTTTCCAAACTCTAGCATGACTTTTGTTTCTGTTGACATATTTTCTTCTGAAGGGTGAAAATAAAAAAATAGCTTATTACAAAAGACTTGATTTCTCTTTTGGGAAAACAACACCACAACATAAAGGTATCTATTGAGATGGATTTCAAAAAAATCCAATTTTTGAGAAACTAAACTTTAGATCAACTTGTGATTTTAGATCTACAGATAGCTTTTATTACTGCTCAAGAGTACACAACCAGAAATTTGAAGAAGATTCTCTTCCCTGTTTTTGTAGATTTGCTCCTCAGTTACTACTTTTTACCCTGACTCTATCTGGGTGACTAAAAAGTGGGAAACCTTCCTTAAAAAAAACAAACAAAGCAACAAACACCAGAACAAATACAAACACCTCTCTTGGAGGCACATGTAGCCAAGCTTTTTGTCCAACTGGATCATAAACTGTTTAAATTCCTGGACTAATATAAATTCTAAAACTTTTGGGTTTGTTGGTTTTTTGGGTTTTTTTTTAATAAAAATATTGCAAAATGTTATTATAACTGAGTTATATGAACTGCAGCTGATTCTCTGTTAGTCTGATTTGTATTTGTTGCCCTCTGCTGTTGTCAGGGGGAATCCTTTGTGTGTCAAGAAGTGGCACTGCTAACTGGCTTAAATGAAGCTGGTGAGCAAGAAAAGGATCTGCAGATTGTTTAGTAAAAAAGTAAGATGGTTGTATTTCCTTTCCAGTTTTTTCTTACCATGCTCATTTCTGTAGTAGAGAAACTGCCTCTTGCTATTGACAGTGTGGTCTTTCAGTCATTGCAAAGTAATGAAATAAGAGGGTCAAGTTCTCACAGCCATCATAAAACGTTACTTGAAAGCCAGAACTAAAAGGAAACTGATAAAATTTTGCTGCTAATTTAAGTTATAATAACTAGCTTCCTTGTCCTGCTTACTGGCTACTTGAAAAGCCAGTAAGCTTTGAAAGCCAGAACTAAAAGGAAACTGATAAAATTTTGCTGCTAATTTAAGTTATAATAACTAGCTTCCTTGTCCTGCTTACTGGCTACTTCAACTTGCTTCTACTCTGATCTGTTTTTTGTTGTTTGTATATAGTTACTGGGTAACAGGACAAAGCAGCATCGACTTACCCAGGCCACATACACACTCAAACAGGGCAAAGATTTTATAGAAAACAAACAGTGCTTTTCTTGAAGCCTGACATATTTTAAGGCAAATTTACATTTTATTTTATTCTTGCATAATTGTAAACTTGCTAGAACACATACGTAACACATTTTCCCTATTTCACATGCAGTTCCTACCATTCCCAAATGAATCAATTCCATTTAATTGCCTGCAAAGTAAAAAAAATACCCTGCTAAATTTATAAACACAATCTATTGACACCAGAATTGTGTGACAAATGTAGAATGGGTTTATTCTTACATTTTTCAAGGCTGACTGAAGTCGTCTTTTAAAAACTTTTTTGAAATGTGTTAGGTCAAAAGGTTCTGTTTCTTCCTCTGTTACACAAGAAAAAAAAAAGAAACAAGAGATGTTCAGGGATTTTATTTTTGCTGAAACAAAATTAAGCAGAAAAAGTTGAAGTTGCATAGCCTTATACAAAAAGCTGTATTTGAAATTTGAGCCTTATTATCACTATATAAAGCTTTAAAATTAGAAATTAGTAACTGCTACTTAAATAACTGCTTGAGAAGTTAATAGAAAGTATAATAAAAGCATTAAAGATAACTCCATTGAAAAATCCACACTAGTGGATTTGTGTTTTAAATGTATGATATGACGTAGCGCTGCAGTATGTTCCGGAGAACTGTGAGATTAACAACAAGGAAAGACATTTTACCTGTTTTCCTCATCTGGTAAACACTCCATACTCTCTTGTTTGGGTAGATGTGGTTGTCTAAGAAAAAACAGGAATTGCTCAATAGCATAGTGTATTATCAAACAACAACTGAAGGAACAAATAATTTTACAATACTTACATGACCAAATAATTTTTAAAAATTACTTCTGATAACGCAATATAATTTATTTGGCATTCTTAAACTACCACTCAGAGCAAACCTAAAAGCAATTTTTTTCTTTTTCTTTTTTTTTCAAAAGAGAAGATCTTTTGTAATTCAGTTAAGCAACTAATAAATGGTATCTCTGAGGGTCAATGTTTAAAGAAGGATTTTACCTAAAATGACGGAAACTCAATCTAAACTCAGACTGTGAAAATAAACCTTGAGATTTAAATTATTATATAATGAAGTTGGGAATGAATATTGGAGTTTAGAGTTCCAGCTGGAGTACTTGCTGATTGTTTTGCCCATGCCACTCTCATTGAAGTACAGCATTACTGGTTTTAGGGTTCGGTGCACAATGGAGACAAACGTCCCTCCGCATTTATAACCGCGTGCTGGATGTGGCTTACCCAAAGTTCACAGCTACTTAGAAGAAGCAAACCTGCTTTTATTGATTTTGAGCTTTGTATTTTTTTTTTGTTTTAATAAGTCAGATCCAACAAGATCCATCACCTAAAATGCAACCTGTTGACACCAAATGCATCTGTATCTCGCTAAGGCAATTGTAATTAAGGGCACTATCAAGTCAGTCAGCAACAATACAAGTATGTTAATTTTTATTAAGTTTTTACTTACAAATCATCTCTAGGACAGCTGCTTGCTTTATGTCAGCAGGATTTTCCTGGGAAGAACAAAAGTACATGGTGAACTGCAGGTCCAGAATGCTCTACCACATCGTTTAGTAAGTGGAAAGTCTCCGTTTTGGTACTTTAAATGACACTACACTGAAATCCAGAGCATGTACGCTCTCCTCAGATCCCACACCCACTCCCAGGGCACACTATACAGTTTTGAGGCATCAATCATGAAAGCTATTTCAACAAGGTTTAAGTGTTCCTCTGCAGAGGCAGCCAAGATAACCTTGTCCTTATTGTACAAGCAATGGATGTACGAGCAACTAGAGAGTAACATTAACGGCTATTCATGACATTATGCAACACTGACTAGTATTTCACTACGGAGAATTTTAACATCCTTGGTTCTTCCTTATTTAACCTTCACAGCACAAAAAGATTTTAAACAAACTTTATCAAACTAGTTGTTATAGATTAAGACTGTTTCAGAAACAAATGCTATTTTAAAATATAGTATCTATTGACAATTTTACAAAAGTCAACAGTTTCTTGACTGCAATTTGATCTACACTCAGTGCAATTAATCTTTGAGTATGAAATTCCAAGGGAATTATACAAAAATCTACAGAATATAAGAGATATCAGTAATAACTGTATCTGAGTTGTGATACTACATGTATGGATTCCTGGTACACCAAAATCAATGTACTTAAGTAGGAGATCAGAACAATTTTTTTTTTTGCTTACAGTATGTGGAAAGTAGCTCTGGCCATGGAAATATAAAAAAAATAATATCTGAAGTCTAAAAGATAGAAACTAGTGCTATAATGATAGCACTAAATAATAAACTCATACTAAATAGATTTAAATTAGCATTATGTAATGCACAGACATCTCTCTCAATGCCTTTATTTTGCAATTTAGACACATACCAGTGTCTAAAAGCTCAGTGTGTTAAACCTTTTATCTACCTTGTGCAACTTAAAGCTCAAAAGATGTATTTCCATACTTAGTAAGGGGTCAATCCTGGACTCCCATCAATCAGACAAAGCTGATGGTATTACAAGCTTAGCTTTATTTTTCTTTCCCCTAAACATTTACTTTTTTTTTGCCAGGCTACAAACTGCTATTTGATGCTGTGTTATGGCCAAAGACAATTTTTTTCCTAAGAATGTTTTTTTGACAGTGCTTCAACATGCATCCTGTATGTCTCTGACAGGCAGTTCCCAAAGGAAAGGATTACCTCACAGAGGTTAACAACATCTTGAGAAATGTTCTCCTTTATCTGATGGAAGTTTATGGTTTGCAGCTGCACCTCTGAGAGAAAGCCCCATTGCTGTAGCATCATCTTGATTTCATCTCGTGGGATTTTTAGTACAGTTCTTCGGATGTACTCAGCAACAGTTTCATCCATGATGAATCCACCTGAAAAGTTGAAGTGTTAAAGTTAAGACCAAGGCACAAACAGGCTCAGGAGACTGTCAGGTGTACAAAGGTTCACCAGCAGAACATTGGCATCAGTCCCAAGTGTGGCATTACCACAGATTTCTGCAGACACCAACAGAATCACAGAAGGGTAGGGGTTGGAAAGGACCTCTGGAGAACATCTAGTCCAGCTCCCCTACTAAAGCAAGGTCACCTCAAGCCCAAAATTGTATCCAGGCAAGCTTGGAATCTCTCCAGGGGAGACTCCCTGGGCACCCTGCTCCAGGCTCTCACACTCTCACAGGAAAGAACCTTGTCACATAATCACAGAATTGTCAGGAGTTAGAAAGGACCTCTAGAGATCACCCAGGCCAACTCCTCGGCACCCAGGCGGGTTTTGAATATCTGCAGNGGCCCGGCCCGGCCTGCCCTGCCCTGTTGCTCTCGGTGCCCGCCCTGTCCCGCCCGGCTGCGCTCGCCCTCCCGGGACTGGAGTAAGTGCGAGGAAGGCTGAGAGGGGAGGCTCTGGCTGGACCCCCGCGGGCGGCGTTGTCCCTTCCCAGCCCTAAAGGCAAAGAGGGACTCGCGGGGAAGCCCCCGCCCTCGTCCCTCCCCATCTCCTGCCTTGGGAGGAGCTGTGCCCTGCCCTGCCTGAGCTCGGGGCCGGCTTCTGGGAGCCTCTGCTCGCCTCGCACCCTCCTTCAGGAGGGCTTTCAGAAGTGCTGTTCTGGGCGGGAACACGGGGCTCTCCAGTGAGGCCGTCGTAAGCTTGCTTTTCCTTCTGTCTGCCTCCGTCCTAGCACTGCTTTAAGAGCTTCTGGGAGCGCTGAGAAATTACAGGCTGAAACCAGTGTGGATTAGTTCAGTATGGCTCTTCTCCTGCCAGAACTGTTGGTAACCAGCGTAGCAGCCCCGTTCACCTGGTAGCAAAGCAGTATTTGCTTGCTTCTGCCAAATGCAACGTGCCTTTCATAAGGAGAGTCTTACTGCTCGAGGGATGAGACCTTGTCTTTTCCGTCAGGGGAGCACGATCTTGGTCCCTTTCTCTCAGAATGGGAAAAGCAGTTCTAGACTAAACAATAATTCTGCTAGTAAACAAGAATTCTGCTAGCAGTACTAGGTTATAGTGTTCCTTGCTTGATTGGGAAAGGAACTAAACAGCAGTGAGGTGAAGCCTGGTCTGATGGGTGCAGCTGAAATACAGGAGCAGGTTGCAAACCAGGAGTTTGGTGACAGCACCTCATCTTCAGCATCCTTTGCTTTTATATTGTCAGGGTCTTGTCATTCTTGACTGCTTATTCCTGTCTTCATAGACATAGCAGGAATAGAGGTGGCTTCAGTAGTATTTTGTGGTGCAGTTCTACGTTGTGCAGTGTGCCTTGCTGCACATTATAGTAAAACCATTCCACGACTTGCCCCATAACTATGCTGATGTTTATTGGGTGAATACAACCTTAAATAATTACCAGGAGGTGAGAATGCCCTATTGTGCTTTACTTGATCGTATTTTTTTTTTAGTCAGAAATTAAACTGTAGGAATTACTTGATAATGAAGTTGGTGTTCAACTTGCTTTATCAGTTGCTTTACTCTGTTGGGAAGTGTTGTCGTTTGCAGGGTAGTGCTGCCGCCTTGTGGGTAGTTATTTGAGTGTTTGCAGCAGTTGTGGGTGTTCGGTGGTACTGTAGAAAGCTCGCTCCGTGTTTCTGGTTAAGAAGCATAATCATTAGTAATGTAGATGGTCAGAGGCAAATTTTCATCTTCAGGCTCGGTAATCAAGGATTTACATTTTGCTTTAAGAAGTCACTTTTTCTGAGCAATGTGTGAATTCACGTTTGTTTGGCGTTTACTATTGACTTTAGAAACTTGAAAATTAAATCCTTTGTGTGCAGCTTCTTAAATGGAGAAAGGAGCAGAACTGCATTTAAGAATTAGTCTTTTAACACATTTTAATGAAATATGGAAAAAAGTCTCTGGAAAACAATATTCTGGATTTAAACTTTTCTTTCATTGTTGTACCCCAAACATAGAAATATTAAATATTAAGCTAATCAGCGAGACTAAAGCAAACAAATTTAGTTTTCCCTCTTCATCAGGGAACTGCTTAGTTTATAAATATGGGAGATTCTGAGAAAAGAAGAAAGGAACTTCCCTGAATTCCTGACATGCTGATCTCACGCTTCATTTGGGAAAGAAGCGGGAATGGACCAAACCCTTTCTTTCTCCACCTAAGTCTTTTTGCTGCTACTTCCCATAAGGGGGTCAAGAGGAGAAATTAACAGGTGGAGAGAAACCAGCAGTTCATTCTGGATTTTGGTGTCCAACAGGAGTGTGAATAAAATACGTACAGTGTTCTCGCCTGCTCTTTTGGGCCGGCTGGCCTTTTGATTTCTGTGTACTTGCTGGGTATCTGCAGTTTTATTGCAAATTCTATAATACATGTAGGTCCCTTTTGCACAGTAATACTAAATATTTAACGTATCGAACATGTATATAGATCAGGTTTTAGATTAGGGATGAGTATCCCTTTGTGCCAACTTCTGTGTTGATTCCTGTTAGGAAATCTGTAGCGATTTGAAATGTTTAGTATCCAGAATGGCTTGTGCAAGGATTTATAAGTATTATTTTTCTAAACAAAAATGTTAACGTTGGAAATACAGCATCGTTGTCAGAGAATTTCTAATTTTAGAGTTTTGTGGGTTTGTTTTTGTGGTTTTTTTTTGTTTTGTTTTTACATCTGGTTTATACTGGAAACCATAAAGCTAGAACAGCCCCTATTTTTCCCATTTTAAGATAAACTACCTAGAACATGATACCGGAACGAGGCAGTTTCTTAATTCTTTTTCCCTTAAAGGATAGCATAGATTTAGAAACTGGTTATGGAAGCTGGAAGATCAGTCACCTTTATCCATGTCTTCTATCTTCAGAGGCTAATAGTTTATAAAAATTTGTAGTTAGTTCTTAAGACATCTCAACTACATCACTTAGATACATATGTAGTGTAATTTTTAACAAAGAAGGAAAAACTGCACAGAATTCAAAATGTCGTATAAACACATTAAAGGGCAGAGCATTTTTGTGCAACCCAGTAAAACATGTCAGTGCCTTTGTGTAAAGAGTTCATCTAAATATTCCTCTCCAAATACTCGTTTCAGATATTAATGTTTGCTTAGCATTTTACAGTCCATTTTCCTCCTAAATCAACTCCTGCATTTTCTTAACGTTACTGCTCTTTACTGCTAGTATTTCTTCTGCGGTAATTGCACGTTTGCCTTCACATTCTTTATCCAGCATTTCTGTTAGTAGTTTTTTTCTGTATTTTTTTTCCCCTCAGTATTTCTTAATACTTATATTCCTTGTGTTTTTTTCTGTACCTTTTTTTTTACTTCAGTATTTCTTCATACTTGTATTCCTTGAGGGCTACCACCTATATAAAATTCTGTCCGTGCAGACTTAAATTCTGGTAAGAGGGCAACTTGCTATCTCTCTTTTAGATTAGAACATGATTAAAAAGAAACCAATAGCTCATCCTGTCCTTTTTTTCCTACCTGTTTTTCTTACTATTGAAACTCTTCTGTCTGTCAGAGTCATTCCCCTCCAGCAAAAACGTCTTACCCTTCTCTGATCGTTTATAGATCGCTGTCTGATCTGACACTCCTAAACATAAATATAATATTGAGCACCGATAACTCTGTTCAGTCATGAACTTCAAAAGTACTTAAAGGCTCCGGTTAAGCCTTCCAAGACCTCTGTGAGATGTTACGTTACTTTATTCCATCGCAGCCTACGCGAGCTGAGTACCGTATCTGGTAATTGAACTTGAAAGATTGTAATATTGAATGTTATTTGGAAATGAATTTCAGGAGTACTCATCTCTGAACTGGTGTGGCAAGTGAGACTTCTGATTTGTAGCATCTGTCCTGCAAGAGGTGCCGTTGGAAAATTCATCTGAGTTATTAGAAGGCTGTTAATTGATGAAATGCACCATCACCTATCTATCTGTGGCATTGGCAGCTTGCATCTCCTCTGTCTGAGAATACTCTCATGAGCGATGGCCGTGATTACTAGTCTGAGTTTAAAAATAACGAGTCTTGCCTTGCAGTACTCCCTTTGACTTTCTGGCCTGTGCTGATGTGCGTGGTGCCTGTTTCCCTAGCGCGCCGGTCTCACTTTCTCCTTCTGAGACAGCCAGCTCAGCTGACAGTTTTAGGAAGAGCGGTCGGAGGCGGAATGATGAAGAGATTTAATAATCAGCTGGGTTCACACATGTTAAAGTAATGCGCAGTCACTGAGCAGGTCACCCTCTCGAGGGAATGCTAACTCTAGTGCTATCAAAAAAAACCTCCTGATAAATTTAAAACATATTGACTTTGTGTGGCGTGCAATCAAAAGCTGGTGGCAATAACACAGCAGGGTTCTTAATCACTTTGCTGTTACAGTCGTGCTCCTGCTGTCATATTTCTAAAGGTTCATTTCTTAATTTGTTGAATAGAATGCTTAAGCAACCAGTACAGTTCCCAACTTCCTCTGTGCTAAGAGTATACGTAGTGTAATATTAGACTTCCAGATAGTATGGGGGAAGATTTTTGAAAGAAATTGCGATGTGTGTTTGCAACACCTTGTGAAACATATTCTCAGGGGTGTCAAAAGGCTTTTAAATCTGTTTGGATTTTTAAAATTTAGTTTGCTTGTGGGAATGTGGCTCTTGTTAAGCTGAACACGTGATGGGAAATCCTGGGTAAATTAGCGTATAGACCTCTTCAAGCTAAGTAGATGACTTGAGTATTCTAGGCATAGCAGTGGAGATCACAGCTGCCAGCAATGCAGCTGAATATTGAGATTTTGCAATTGTAAAATCTGACCATGGGCTACTGGTATTTAGCTTGTCTACTTAGCTGCAGTGTTAAAAAGGGATGGCTACTTAGTACAAGTTGTGTAGTGGTATTTGCCTGTTGTACTGCAGCTAGAAAGGTGATCTCTTTGGGAGGAGGGAGAATGGCGAAATACCAAATAAACAAAAAAAAGGCATCTCTTTAATTCAGTGGCACTATGGGTCTGGTAGAATTTTGTCAAGATGAGCCCATTTCTCCTGGTATGAACTGGACAGGGATCTTCCACAACAAAGATGTCATCTTATTTCAGCCTCTGTCATATGATGCGTTCATCCTTTTCAACAAAAGACCTTGAAAACTTTTTCTGGGAAGAAATTTTTTTTCTGCAAGAAGGGCCATTCTTAATAAAAAAAATCATTATTGTTTTGATGAAGTGATTAAGTACTAGCTTTTAAAGCATCATCAATGCTTTGGATCAGGATTTTTTTTTAAAAAAAACCCACGTAGATAACTGAAAAAGATGCCAGTTCTCAGAGTGCTGGAATGAAATATCACTGTGCTTCCTGTTCTGATCCATCTTTGTAGAAGGTAGAAAGACAATTAAACATACTTAGCTTTTTTCAACGACAGAAAGAAAAACACTGAAATAGGGAAGTGCGGTTCAAGGAAGACTAACGTTACCAGGGAGTCCCTGAAAATTAAAATCCCAAATGCATACTTTTTTCCATGTAGTAAAGAATATAAATTTCTAGTCAACTTTTAACATTTGGGCAGTGTAGAATAGACATATAGTGGCTTTAATAACTTGAAGTTTGTAATAGAAATGGTACATATTAAGCTGCATTTTTGATCTAAAATATTTTGGGTTAAAATAATACCCTGTGATAATGTCTTAAGTGGTTAACTCCAGCTTTCTAGTTATACTTTCATATTTTAATGTTGGCAGGTGGAAGTTTTCTCAGGTTCATGTCGTCATACTACTAAAATTACCCCTAACTAAAGATGCATCCAGACCTGTCTCCTCATCTGCACACAGAAGAATGTAACATAGTTATCAGTCTGCTCAAGAAGTGTCACACCGAGGTAAGAAGTTTTGAGCAGAGAAAAGAGTGGGTGGATTGGGGAAATGAGTGTCAGATAAATTAGTGAGAATATTATATGATCATAGAAAGAAAAATCCTCCTCTAGGCAGAAGAGCCATGAAATGGAGCTAGTACGTTTTCACTGAAGAGGTATCTGACAACTGTGTGTAAAATTTTGCCGGTGATTTCATGAGGAAATAAAACATGCCTTAAAATTTCCTCTGCTACAGCTTGACACGTATGGCCCTATTTTAACAACTGAAATAACTTCTGCACCTTTTTGTACTGTGCCCTCAAAAAAAACCAAACAAAACCAAAAGCAACTTCAAATGGCCTCTTTTTGTCCACTCACAGCATTTCCATATTCCAGCTGTGCACGGGGCAGATGCTTCAGTCTCTTTAGAAGCAGATGTGTTGCCGGGGCTCCAGACATGCAGCCTGCCTTACAGTCAGAGCTTGGAGAGCTAAATGCAAATTCCTGTGTGACTTCCATCTTCTTAATAGGCACCTACCCAAGGATGTAAAATGCCCGATTGTCTTCAGGCCTCTCAAGGCTCTTCATTGCTTCAAGGAGATAGTATCTTCATCTCTCTCCTGGAAAAGCCTTTTAAAAAGTATTTGCTCTGTAGAGGTTTCCTACTGGATGTAGAAGAGCCAGCCCCTGCAATGAAAGCTATCTGCAGCAGTGCTGCAATATTGTTAATTATTTTCCCTGGTCTCTCATATACTCTAAATAGATGTTCTGTACAGATATATTTCTGTATTAGTGCATAAAAAGTTCAATTTCATCATTTCCACCGAGGCAAAAATGCATTTAGATGTTGAATATATTCAATATTTTCACCTCCATGTTCAGATGTGATATTTATATTTTTTTGTAATGCCATTATCTATAAGCTTTAAGACAATGAATATGTTAGCTTTACTGTTTTGAGCAGAATTCTAAATTTTTCTTTGTAAAAGTCATTAAAGAAACAAGACTGGTAATGTATGAAATGTGAAAGAAGATGTTTTGCTTGAAAGAGATAATAACATTTTTGCAGGTTTTAAAGTAACAAAACTAACCTGTAAAAAACCCTTTTGCAGTACCACACTTTCTTATGATTTCTAAGTGACAACAATGAAGGCAGCAGAGTTTTAATACTAAAATACAAGAAAAGAAAATACACTCCAATTTGTCCTGCCTTTTAGTACATACACAGTTGAGCTTTCTATGCTTTGACGAGAAACTGCAGAAACATTCATTTACTACTTGAAAGTAATGGCCACTTGCTTTTTTGGGTTTGGTTTGTTGGGGCTTTTTTTTGATTTATTTTATTTTATTTCTTTGTATAAAAATGAATGTTATTATACAAGTATCATGGGATTTTTGTATAATGTAGCTTATTAGGCTGCCTTGAATTTAAGAGGGAACTAGCACTAAAAGGTGTACGTAAAACCTTGGCAGCAAATGATTCGAAGGAATCTGTTGCCAATTTGACTTATGAAGGAACTAGGAGAAGCAATAATAGTCATGCACAGGATTATGTTCTCCTGGTTTTGTCTGAAGTTGATCTTTACATGAAGTAGAATTACTTTTGTCAATCTTGTGCTCAACTATGAACAGGAAGGGTGAAGATGGCTTCTTTCACACTCAGTTGAAAGGAAGTGATACCTTTATATTTAAAATTCAAAGAGAATTTACTGAAATATTCTTCTAAAGTTGAAGGCACTGCAATCTGTAGAGTCAGTGATCTTAATCAGTTATCAGTGACCACCTGCTGTTCTGTTATGCTGCCAAAATGTCCTAGGAACCTTCATCTACAATTTAAATTAATATTCCTGAGGGATGAAAAGCCTTATTCTTGAACTGTGTCCTCTGTGTGTGTTTTCATAAGTCAGTTTGATTTACTTTATTCCTAAACGAGAGCCGGCCCATTATATCAAGTTTTGTGACTAGTGAGGAGATGTTAATTCTATGTTAATGAGATTCCTATTTTATGTCATTATTTTTATATTTTTTGTTTGTTTTTTTGTTGAAACAATTCCACTCTGGCGCCAAGTGTGTGCTTTAAAGAGACTTATCTTTCTAGGTGGCGGATGAAAAATGTGTATTGTCTTGCAATGATATCACTGTAATAGACCTAACAACTGTTTTTGAGAAACTCATTCTTTTTTTCCTCACAATCTAAGTCCAAAAGTTGACAATTTAGGAATCTGGCTAAATAAATGTAGATTCACCTGCCTGGATGCACTAGTAAGAGTGGAGTTAGCTTAAAATGTGAGCGCTCACCTTGAAATTGTACCATGCAGGTACGGGAATAGAATACAAAACTCAATCTGTATGAGCTAAAATGAAAATGTTGTAAAAGCAAGATCAGCTTGCAGTAAAGTGACCATTTATCACATGCAACTGCTTCAGAGTGTCATCTGATGCCCTTCATAAAGCAGAGAGGTATAAACAAGCTAATTATAGCACTGCTATGGTTAAGTGTTTGTCATAATCTTTATTAGCCCCCTCCTACTCTCAGTCATGTTCCGTTGGCTGAGGTCTTGCCCACTGTTTGAATTCTTAGTAGTCTTGTTGTATTACTTGTATAAATATAAACTTGTCTAGCTGCTCATCAGCTCTGGAAGTGCGGATGGGTTTCCCTCTGAAATACAGGAGTGACTTCATTCTCATCTGGTTTGTTCTTCATGGTCATTTTTTATTTTAGAGAACCAATGAATTTAACAAAAAGATTGGTCAAACTGTCCCTATTGCTTGTATAGCTGTAAATAGCTACTAAAACCTCCACGCCTTCAGGTCTTCTGAATTGTTTGGATGCTCTGCTACTGGATTCTGCTATGAGATTCTGTGGCATGGTAGCAAGCATCGCTCCAAAAAAGTAGTCTTTTTAGAAGATGGATTCTGAGAGTGATTTCTTGGCTGATAATGTGAAATCACTTCAGGAAATCCTGGCTAAGAGGATAGATTTTTATGGTGAATATGATCAGGTGAGCTGGGGAATGCCTTTGAGAGGACAATGCCTGCAGTTTTTCAGAAACTAAGTAATGCTTAACTGTGCATAAGGCCCACAGGTGAGCTGTGTCATAAATGTAATAAATGCATCTTATTTATTAACCTCAAGATCTGGAGAAACCTAATCCCCTGGTTTTTATACTGGTTCTAACACTGCAGTCATTTAGGCCTAGTGCCTGCATCTTCTGGACCAATAACTCATTCTTCACGTGGTTGGGATGGTGGAGCATCAAGTCTTTTGCCTCTCTAGGCCATGAAGAAATCATGAAAACTGAAGCACAGAGGACACTGCCTCCAGGATGCCTGTAGATCTTCTTACACCTTTCTGTATCACAAACCGGAGTTCAGAATATTTATTTTTTGTATGTTATTCAACCTAGTGTGAACAAAAGGTTTAAGACTGGCTCCTAGATCAATAAAATGTATGTTCTACATTTAGACTTCATAACTTCAGCTTAAGTATCCTATTTCAGTCTGGTTATACAACATGGCAAGTGCCTTCAACTTTCAGCAGGGCTGGGGTGGTTCAAATGAGGCTCAGGACCAGCTCTAAACTTTAGCTTCTGGAAGAAGTTATAAAGCAACATTTTTCACAAAAAGAGAAAAGGAAAAGAAGACCAGAATATGTTGCAAAATGCAAATGACTTCTAAGAAATTTAGAGCTTCAGAGGAAGAAACCTTTGAATCATAATTTTTTTTTTTTCTCTCCCTAATTTATCAGCACAACATTTTGAAATTTTTTGGCCACTGCAATGATATCGACCGTGAGATGCGGAAGTGCTTAAAGAAAGAGGTAAGAAACAAATTAACTATGAGTTAAATGCTTCATTGAAGAAAAAGTCCATGAGATAGAAATAGACTTGCTTTTTACTAAGTAGTACAAATCAATAAATAGGCCTTGAAATGTAAGCACATGCTGGAGTGGGCATTGGAGAGCATATTTAAACTTTTTTTTGATAAATTTGTCAGGTAAAATCTGGCTTTAACAAATGGCATGGTCTATTTTTGGATATACAAAGATAGGCAAACACATTTTAACCAAACAAATATTGCAAATAGGAACCAGCCGTTCACAGATTGCTTCTGATTTTTTCTTATTTTTTGTTTTAGTACCACTGTTAGCACAGAATAGAAAATAAAGCAGTAATGGTCACTTATGCATGAGTAGCACTTGCTACTGAAGTCAGTTATACTGACTGAAAATACTCGATGCGTTGCTGAGTTAGGCCCCAAGTGAAAATATTGCTACTTAGGACCTGCTCACTGCCACACTCCACCTGCAGGTAAGAAGGAATGGAAGATTCTAGGAGTTAAGTAGATTAAGCGGTTTATGGGCACATCTTCAGCAGAGTGTCAGCTGGTCCTCCTGTTTGCGCTTCTCATTCCCACACAACAACACATAAATGAACTTTTCACGTGCCTTTTAACTTGAAATTGTACTTAATTTTGACATAATTTTCACAATCATGTCCAAAAAGGGAAACTTCGAGTGCATGCCAGCCACAACAGTTTGGGCCTCCTCTTTTCCCTTTTTCAGTCTTATGGGAATTAATTTAATCTGCTTGTGTCAAATATCTTCTTTTTTTCCCTGTAAAAACTGTAGCACATATTTGGAAAATAATAAAATTTCTATGTCATCCTGTTTGTTTTTTTTTCTTCATTCATTGAAGCCTTTACATTAAAAGAAGTTCTTGTCTGCCTTCTTAAAATATGGCTCCATCAATGTGTCATTACTAGGAAGCCCTTGAAAGGCTCCTCACAAGTATAGAGTAGATACAGATGTAGCTCTTAAAGATCTATTGTTCTCATTCTATGTAAAAACATGGATGGGTTATTGAAAAATGAAATATTGGCATGGGAAAAAGTTAAGCATGCTGTAAATGTTAAGTAATGATTTGGGCCATTATTTCAGTTATAAACCAATCAGTATGAGTGAAAAACTGCAAATCCTTTCCAAAATCAATCTTAATAGTTTATTACATTATATAGAGAATTGAGTATTTGTGGCTTAGCTTGGTTTTTGGACACAGAGATGGGGCGCTGAGGGACATGTTTTAGTGGTGACCTGGCAGCGCTGTGTTAACTGTTGAACTTGATGATCTTGAAGGTCTCTTCCAACCAGAACGATTGTGTGATTCTATTCTCCATACCAATTATTAAAAGATTTAACAAATATCTGCGCTAACTGAAGGCCAAGAATAATTTGTTTCTCATGAAATAGATATCAAATCATGGTTTGATTTTTAATTTTTCATCTCTTTTAGCTATGAAAAGGTTTCCTTTTTGGCTGTGATAAAAGAAAGTTAGGCTCTTCAGGCTTTTGCTAGTGCAGGGGCATACTTGAAAGCATGATCTTGTGCATGTATCCAGGTTGTGAAGGCTTTCTTCAGTCCATTGTACACTGGAGTCCTGTGCTTTTTTTTTAAACCATAAGAATCCTCAAAATGCCTTATCCTCATTCAATCCAAATTTGCCTTTGTTCCTTTCAGCTTGGTAGACCACTTTATCTGTGCACATAATTAATGACCAGGATCAAAAATAGACCAAGGCTGTGATGACAAATTCATGTTTCAGAAGGCAGGCACACTTACATTCATCAGTAGCTTTTAAAAGGAAAAGAGCCCGACCTCTGCTCTAGAATAGCACCACTGCCACTTTTTTTTTCCTATTTCATGTGTGAAGTGTAGCTGTCATACATAAGATGGCTGTATAATTAAGTTCCTCCATAAGATTAACCTAATCTTCTTTATTAGAATGTTCAAATTCTCCTTAGCTTAATAAACTCAAACTTAGAAATGTGTATTTTAATCAAATTAGTGTTAATTTCAAAGCAAAAATGAACCAATATAGAGATATTAACAAAAACTGCATTTCTAATGCATTAGTCAAATATATTTGGTTTTGTTCCCGAGCAATAAAAGCTCTCTACACTTTTCCATGTGACTTATCTGTTTGATGATAACACTATCTATTAATTTTCATATTTGTCTTCCAGTATGAAGCAAACAGGATCAGGAACCAGGAGGTGCGACGGAGGGTAATTAACGCTCACAAGAAGTCGGAGAAGTGAGCTGGCCAGGAGCTGGCCAGCTGCATCTCAACAGGGACACGCGCTTGAAAGCTGACAGAATACTTCTTTCCCATCACTAGTGCTGAGCTTGCGGTGTGTGAAATGGTGAAAAACTAAAACGCACCCAATACATACTCATTCCTAGTGAGGCAAACCGTGGCAAAAAATAAATATAATAAATGATGACTCACAACGTAATTTTTGACCTCCAAAAGAAAACTGTTGTTGCAAGTGTTTGTTCTGGCAGAGTTTTCTTATGATTGATAAGTAATGATGAATTGGGGTGTGTTGGAGTATTATGTATTCAAGGCTGCTGTATTCCCTACCTTCTGTTCAGTTATTTCTTTGTGTTTAGCAGTTTCTCTTTCGTATCTTTTTTTTTTTCTTTTTTGTTTTTTTTTCCCTTGTAAAACACTGAATGACTTTTTCCATCCCTCTTTGTGGTATTGTGATAATGCTGCTTAAATGAATTAGCAAAAAGAAATTTTAAACAGATGTGGCTTGAAATTGGAAAATGTCTATCAAGTAATAATTGGAGTTCTAGTGGTTTTATTGGAGCTAAATGATGAAACTACCATCTTCCACTGAGAACATTAAAAATCCTTCCTGCCAACTCTACTTACAGTGTAAACTGTTTTAAGACAATTTGTTCATCATACCCGAAGCAAGAAGCTTTAGAAATTCAGAAAGGAACATTTCCAGGGATTTACAGAGCTTTGCCTTGATTTTGCCTCCATCGGTGTGTACAGAGTGAATTTTGAAGAGGAGTGCTGCCAAAAATACAAGCTAAATAGTTCTATTCTGGTACAAAGGTGAAGTTACAACTATTGCAGCTGAAGGAAAACTGACACTGAAGTAAAAGAAAGTGCACCTTGCCTTTCTGTTAGGCACGTCTACTGGTATTGCGTTTACTAAGTTGCCTGCAAGAGATGTTTATTTGCTGCCAAACTGCAGAAAGCCCTCAACAAGTCTCTGAATTCAGAAGATTTAGTATTTAAACCTATGTTGGTTTGTGCAGTGATGGAGATAGATACTTCTCTGCGTGTCTGCTGGATTCACCTTATTTTAAGTGACTCTGTTCTACCTAGCAATGAAAGTATTTTTTAAAAAAAAGAATTTATTGAGCCAAATATGCTAAATGTCTTAGACCTTTTGGAAAAAAAGCTGCCTATTCTACAATGAATTCTACAGTTTCTTGTAAGAACTGTTGTTGCCACTCAAGCTTGACGTTAGCACATGGGAAGAAAGCTGCATTTTGTGATCTATTTTGAAAGATTTATTACAATAATTTTACTTATTTTGCAGTACCTGGATGGACCCAGTTAAATTGGTAAAACTTAGCCATGAATGTTTTCACTGAAAGTTCCAAGAAAAACTGAAGCAACTGTTTCTGTGTCTTTTGACTTGCTGTCTGCTTTCTTAGAGCAAGTATATGATGCATGATTTGAATTAAACTCTTGAGTGACTGGAAGCGGTGCAGTCTTTATTGGGACTCTTCAAAATACTTTTGAACAATACTTTATAGTGGGAACTCTGCATTCTTGATCCTTCTTCCATTTGTGATGACAAGATCTACTTCAAACAAGCTCTTAAATAGGATTTGGTGATGCTTGTAATCTTTAAGTAAATGAAATAAATAGAGAATTGTCCTAGAGATTAGGTTGAGAAGCTGATATCTGAGTGCAGAAGCACTGAAGCTTTTCTGTCTTTCATCATCTTCTGTGAGTCCAGCTTTCATTAGAATAGGAGCAAAGTGAGAATCCAAGAGCCACTTAACACAGCTCATTAGTCAGAATCATGCCTTGAAAGATCAGTGTGCTCAGTGACTGAAAGCCCAAATGGCATACACAGTTTCTGTTGATACTTTGAACTACATTTAGCAATACATTTATTATACAGATAAACTGTGTTTACCTGGTGAAATTATGATCATGTTCATCCTTCTGTTTCTCTTTGCTAATTGCCCACTAGTAGTGCGATACGAGATTGCCCATTGATTCCTGTGGGTTTGTGCCTTTTTTTTTTTCTTTTGAGGGGTTATGTTGCTATGTTGCTAATTTGATCTTGAAGCTGAGAAGCACTAGTGTAATAATACTTGCGATTTATCTGACGGAGAAGGGTAATGGTGAAATGGTAAATGTGATTTTTTTTTTTATTTTTGTTGTTGTTGTTTCCTAAAGTGAGCTGAGCAGGGGACATGTTGGGTGAAATAAACCTTATCCATAAGGGCACTGAAGACACTTTAATGTTGTTTGTGTATAGAAGCATTTCCCCCATTGTTCTTTCTGAACGAGCGCGTTTGAGAGAAAAGGCAAAAAGATATTAATGGAATCTGTGCTGCATCATGTGTGAGCTCTTGGGCTCGTGTGGAAAAGTGAAGAAGGGAGAAATATAAACAAAAAGAGCAAATTGTAGCAGTAATAAAAATTTGGCCATAGTGAAGTTTTTCCATATTCAAGTGCAACAGAAGTCTAGAAAACAGACAGGAGGAGTACAGAGCAGGGAGTGGTAACTACCCAGCTTGACCAGAAACACGTGGTAAGACCATTGGTAGTGTACTTTTTCTTGCTGGAAAATGAAATGCTGACAGCTTGTTTTCTGGTTTGTTTGGTTTTGGTTTTTGTTTTGGGTTTTTTTGGTTGGTTGTTTTGGGGTTTTTTTGTCTATGGTGGGATTTTTTTGGTTTTTTTTGTTTTTTTTTGAAGGAAAGATACTCTGCTGAATAGCAGCAGCATAGTGTAAGTACAGCAGGGCTAGTTCTTGCTCTGGTTTTCAGCTCTGCCCGTAAAGGTCATGGTACTGTTGCTCTTTATGCCTCATCTCACGTATGGCCTGCATCTCTTTGGACTTTTTTTATAGCTTCATTTTTGGACTTTTTGGCATCAAGAGCCCAGAGCGTGCCTATGTGCGTGGTACTTTACACAGCACGATTTGAATCTGGTGTTACTGTTGAGCTGCAGCGCTGAGTGGTAATATATTATGTATATACCGCTTGTCTTTCCCTGTTTCACTCTAGTTGGTAATGCCCTTGAGCAGTTCCAGCAGAGGCAGTTGTTGAAGGTAACAACTACATGTAGTTTCTTGATTCGGTTGAGCTGACTTTGAGTGACTCAATTTGGGTGAGGACTGTAGTCCTGTGAGTGTTCCGGCCACTTATTTTTTTTTTCCATCTGGTTCCCAGCTGACACACTCGTTAATCAGACAGTTGAGGTACTTGTTCCCGAGCCCAGGGATGAGCTGTTTGTGAATTTTAAAGGTGTGCATAACCTGCTGAATATCAGGCTGTACTCAGACCCTGTAAGAAATGTAAGTCTTGGTACATGCTCTGCAGGAATGATTAATATGAATTAACTATTACTAAAACACGCAGCTGAAAAGTTAGTTATGCCTAATGGAATTGTGAATCACTGTCATGAGTATTTCCAATGTGTTGTACTCTTTGCTAAAGTTCTACCCCACGTGAATAGTGTCTTCAACCGTCAGGCATTTCTTAATGTTGGCACGGCCTGTGCTTTAAAAAAAATGCATGATATCTAACATAAAATCTTCCTGATATAAATGAATACATTTCTGTGGAATACCTAAAATGACACGAACAACAGGAAAACTGTGATATTAGAATCTGACAGTTTAAATTAAAAAACATAATTATTAACACTTGTGCTTAAGCAAAGGAGATTCTCTACCTGGACAACATAATGTATTTTAGGGCTGTAGACTTAAGTTCCACATTTAATTTTTTTAACATTCACTAAAAGGAAGTATCATAGCAAATGTTAGTGCTCCCATTAGATTCTCTGTTTATTTTACAGAGCCTTTCATTTGCAATTTGCTAATTCTAATTCAGCTTGTCATAACAGAAGGAACCTGATGAAGTTAATAGTCTGTCCTCTTCCGTAGAACTGTTTGTATCACTTCAGGGAAATAGGTGGTTGGTGTAACTGAGGCTTAGTGATAATCATGCTGTTAATCAACAGAACCTGCTTCACTGTAAATGAAGGTCTACTAATAAAAACTTTTAAGTGAATACTGAATTGACATCAAGTTCCCCAAACTTATTTAAATTGCTGTGTACTAAATGTATCAATGGGAACAAAATATATATTTAATCTAAAACTGATTCTTGTGAACTGTTACACTTTAAAATTATTATTTTGAACTACTTGGATGACATTTTAAAGGCTAGGAACGTTGATATGGCGCTGTCACTTTAACCAGCGAGACTTTTATTATTTTTTATGTAGATCTCCAGATAAACAACATTTCAAAGAACTGTGCAGAAAGATCTTGTGGGGCATTTGTTACCTGGAAAAGATCTTACTGAGGGCTTGACAAAACTCATCCCCAGTACAGCCATCAGCCATTCAGGATCTAGTGATTTATTTTGGCTTGGGAAAAGCACCAAATGCCTTCAAGAATACAAATGGGTATAAGGACATTACACTACAGGAACCCAGACTATCATCCCCAACATTAAGGTGCTGAAAGAACAGGTTACAAAATATCTGTTTTGGTATCAAAGGCAATGCTGTATTTCTAAAAAAGATCTTTGATTAAAAACTGTTCTTGACCTTTGTTGCCATCAACCTAGGGCTAGACTATTGTATCTGGAAGTAAGCATGTGAAACGTTAAGCCAATTTCTCCTCCAGCACCAGGCTGCAATGGTTATTCCCCATCCCCTTGGATCACGGCGCTCTT